>CAKNWT010257669.1:0-17055 GCA_932066315.1 Andricus coriarius
TTTAGTAAAAATTAATCTAACTAGTTTTTCAGAAAACGCAGAATTACCTTTCTTTGTTTAAAATAAACAGTTTTCTTAAAAAGTATCCTTTTTGGTTGAAAAGCTAACTGTTTCTTCGAAAATTCATCTTTTTGATTGAGGATTCTACTATTTTGTTAAATGTTTATCTTTTTTGGTTCATTTCAACTGTTTATTATTAAAAAGTGAAATCTGATCCGGCTAATATATCAATTATTACATTTTTCGTCAAAAATAATCCTCAACTAATTAATCTGTTTTGTAGAAAATTCGACAATTTTGTTAAAAAGTAATTTTTTGTTTGAACATTCTTTATTTTAGTTGAAAAGTGATCTTTTTCGTTAAGAAAAATAATTATTTTGTTGAAAAATCATTATTTTTTGCTTAAATATTTATTTTTTAACTGAAGATTCAACTATTCCAGGTGAAGATTCGTTATTTTATTTGAAAATTGATCTCTTTGCAAATTGAACTATGCTGTTGAAAAATCATTGTTTTTTGGTTAAATATGCTTTTTTAACTGTAAATTTAACTATTCCATTTTTGGTGAACTGTTTATCTTTTTTATTAGAAAATTCAACTATTTGACTAAAAATGTATTTTTTCAGTTGCAAATTCAACTACTTTATTGAAAACTGATATATTTTGATGAAAAATTGTCTTTTTCGAAAGAAAATTAATCTTGATTGAAAATTTCATATTTTTTATTCGATTTATGTATGGCAGTGTAAATGATTAATTACAGAAAATAAATTTATGTATATAGGCCACATCAATTATTGGATGCCAGTCGAGGCAATAATAATATTGCTTGCTTGAGAGATTTTTCACTCGTAGACAGAAAAGTTTTTTTGATATCTTTTTACTCTAAAATTTTCGTTATAAAAGTCCTCTTTTATGATCCACGAGACGATGCAAGCTTCTACCATATTATTTTGTTTTAGAAATTATAACGATCGAAGCAATGTCGGAACAAGCTGACGCAAATATCGTTCAGCTATAGCGATCCAAAGTTAGATTACCTTCCAAGTTATTTTCGAGATAAATCCTTAAACTAGGAGATTTTGAGGTAATGGTTGATACTTATACGCGCCTTTTACGATTAATGAAAGTAATCGAAATTGTTCAAATAAAATAAAACTCACAACCTGCTTCTAATGTCCTAATTAAAACTTTGAAAGCTATTCCTGCTTTATTTGAAGTATAAGAATTAAGTAAAATGAGCATTCAGAAGCTCTTGAAATTAAATTATTATTTTAAGCACTATTCCTGTGACTGAAATTTATTGTTATTAGAATATTATTTAAAAAATTATATATTTATTGCCTGATTCACATTCAGTACATTTTAAAAATTTACCTTAAGATAGTTCTTCCAAAAATCAGATCTATGAAAAAAATAGTTTTTCTATGATTTGAAGAATCAAAATAATATTACTGATGATGTAATTAAAAAAACATTTTTAGTACCAATATTTCAAAACTTACACGAAACATTTTTATTTTAATAATGTTTTTTGTAATTGAACTTTTTTACTATCGCTTCTTACCAATTTTTGAAAAATGGTTCAATTTTAAGATATGTTGGCTTATTTGTTCAGAGAAAAAATTCTCTCCAAATCTACTGTTTCCAATGTTGAACGTAAATTTTTCTACATATCAAATCGTTAAAAGAACTTTTTCCAAAAGAAAATAGCTTTTGTACAAATAACTATATTTGAAGATTATTTACTTATTAGTAAGAAATACATGCGCGCGTTCACGTCCCTGGATTTTTATTTCCTAACATTAAAAATAATATAAACAATTTAAAAATCCATTATTAAACAAATCTTTAAATTATTAAAGTTCCTCAAGTTGTGAAACAATAATAAATTATTTAAAATTCAAAGCGCTTAAAATTTAAAAACAAATTTATTGAACAATTTTACACTGAAAATTGTCCAAATCAAGCAATTTTAGATTAGGTAAAATTAGGAAAAAGGGCAATTTTACGAATGGAATATAAAGGAATTAAACTTGTAAAATTTTTAAATAAAAGCGTTTCAAAATTAATAATATTTGAATGAAAAAATGTTCATCAGATGTTCTCTGTTTATTAGAAGGGAGTTGAAATTTTATCATTTCTAATTCAAATTTCGAAAATAGGACAATTTCAGAATGTTCAAAACTGAATAAGTTCAAATTAGATTCTCGAAAACTGGATCAATTAAAAAACAGAGGAATTTAAATTGTATATTTTATAATTAAACTCTTTCAAAATTAAATAATTAAAAATTTTGAACTTTAGAATTAAAAAATTTTAAATTTAAATTGAAAATTTCAAAGTAAAAGCTTCTAAAATTCTGGAATTTAAAAATTATTATTACATACAAAAATTAAAATTTAGGAATACAATTGATGAGCAAAATTTTGCCGGGATCAAAAAAGAAATTCGCCGCCATTTTCTCCTTTACAAATAGAAAAATTTTCAATTACCTTTAAAATTGAATAATTGTATAAAAACGTTCAAAATTAAGTAATTTTAATTAGTAAATTAAAAAGTAAATTAAAATCTCGTTTAAAAATTGACAATTTTAACATTTGTAATTATACTCTTCAAAACTCGACAATTTCAATTACAATTGCAAAATTAAAACTTATGAAAGGAAACAATTGAAAATTTAGCGTTCAACACAATTTTTAGGTTTTGAATTTGAAAATTCAATTCGTGTAATTTCTAATATTTTATTTAGAATTATTATTCATTCTTGAAATTTTCCAATCATATTTTTATCCAATTTTAAATGATTCATTTTTTTAAATCTTCAACCAGAAATCAGACAATTTGTAGTTATCACATTGAAAATAAAAAATTTACAAAAATTAATACAAAACAAGAATGCTATATATGATTCCAATGATTAAAATTGCACAATTTTAAGCCTTTCAATTCAAAATTGTTTTTTTTTTTAAGTTTGAAATGTTCAATATTCTGGAATGTTTTCAAATAAAAAATAATTATATTTTCAAATGTCTAATTCTAAAATTTTCTCACTGTTAAGGCTTACATTTGAGAAATTATTTTCATACTTTATTATTATTTTTAATTTATTCTGGAGGCATTTCATTAACAATTTTTGAATTACAAATCATTTAAACTAAAATTTGTGCAACTAATAAGGGTTTTAACTTTACATTCTACGATTTCAGGGAATTTATTAAAACTAGAAAATTTTGTACTATTTTTGCGATACTTGTAGACCCAAACAAGTTCGAATATTTAAATATAAAATTATTAAATTTCAAACTATCAAGGCGTTTTTAATCTGAAATTTTAAAAGATTAAATAGTGATTGTGCTCATGTTTTTAATATTAAAATTTAAAACTACAAAATTATGTAGGTACTTTGAAACTGCAAAACTCTAAAAATTAAGAAAACCAAAATATTTTTTCATTTTTGAAGACGAAAATAATTAGCTTCAAGGCCTCAAAAATTAAACTGTTTTAAAAAAAGCCATTCAAAACTATAATGTTTGATTGGAATTATAGAAATTTTCAAGATAAAAAATATATTGTTAATAAATGTCATATCATGTAGTATCCAGCGAAATAAGTGATTGGATAACTTTTTTTAATAAAAATTGTTATTTCTGTTTAAAAAATCACTGTTATTTTCAACGCTTAATATTAAAGATATTTAAATATTGTGAACCCTTAACGTGTAATCATTTTAAAACCTTTAAAAAATATGCATACTTTCTATAATTGAAAACTTTCAATATTAATTAATTCAAACTTTAAGCGTTAAACTTTAAACAATTCCACTTTTTTTTTTGAAAATTTGAACATTCTGGAATTAGGATATTGAAAGTAATTCGTTAAAAACATTTCATTTTTAAATTTGTATTTATTTACTTATTTTTAAAATTTAAAATAGCAGATTTGTGAGGATCCCCGAAAACATAAGTCATGATTTAATCAAATTCAACAATTGTTGAAAAATTGGTAAGAAACGACAGCGAAAAAATGCAAATACAAAAAGTATTCTTAAAATAATTATTTCTCGTAAGTTTTAAACCTTTTTCCTGAAAAATAATGTTTTTGTTTTTGTAAAACATGACTGATGCAATTCTTAAGATCATACAAAACTTTTTTTCCGGAGACAAAAAAAAAGAAGTCTGTAAAAGATCAAAGTGATTTTTTTTCGAAATAAGCTCTAATTATGAAAGTGTGCGAATCTATAATGAGTGTGAGCTCGAGGTATATATGCCATTCTTTTGACTGCCAGACTAATCCAGACTGTGTATTTGTCCCGTTTGGATGAGCTTAACCTTCCAAGTGGATAGGAGAGGAAAACTTTCGTAATTCATTATTATTACGACAAGCAAAACTCCAGCAGTCTCATCGTGACAGTCGTATTATGCACGTGAGACTGGAAAAGTACTCTTAATGTCGTATGGAATTCGTTTTATTTCATTCTTTGTCAAACGTGCAATGTTTGTAAATTTTCCAACGAATAATCACTAACATTTTGTAATAAATTATAATGAATTATAATTGTAATTACATTAAGTGAAATATAATTTCCTTAATTTTTGATTTATTGAAACTGAATTTTTCAAATTTAATCAAAAGTCAAAGTTAAATATTAGGTCTACAAATTAATTCGGTGCCTCTACTTTGATATTTCGTCGAAACACATATTTTTTATATTTATATTTTTTTCTAAAATTAATATTTTTCGAGAAAAATAACAAAAATGAATTTTCAGATTTCTTTTTGCTGTTGGAAAAGGGGTTCGGCGTGAGTGGATGGAGAGGGTGTGGTGCACATCCACTCACGCCGACCCCCTTTTCCAAAGGCCAAACAACAATCACGCATTCTAGTGGTGGTCATTTTTTTGTAACAAAAAATCTGCAAATTCATTTTTGTCATTTTTTTCGAAAAATATTAATTTTAGAAAAAAGCATAAATGTAAAAAATATGTGTTTCGAGGAGATCTACAACTTTTGTGAACAACATTTTTTCCCAAAATCAATATTTTTCGATATTTAAAAAAAAATAATAATTTTAAATAAAAATTAAAAGTTAAGAATAACTTAATTTATATTTATCTGTGCCAAAAATCCTTTTAGCTCGTTCAACTAAAGTCTAAAAGGAACCCCTAGACCAAGTATCACATCAATATTCTTGAGTGACCTTTTCCGCAGTATACTCATCAATTCGGTGCCTTTACTTCGATGCCTCATAACGCTTGGTCGAACTTGAATTTTTTTGACATAAGGTGGTTTTAAAGGGCGAAACTTAAACTTTAAAACATAATCTAATAGGTAGCGGCCCTGCGGACTTGACCTCAAAAATCATTAATGAATACAATGGCGTCCGACAAGGAGCATTTTAGATACTGCATTTTTTTCATTCCAATTCAAAAATAACTATTGTGAAATATCTGGAACCACTTTTTACACATTTTATGTGTTACCGCACTTCTCCTAAGGCTGAATAAATAATTTCGGTCGCCTTAACTGAATTTGTTTCAATTGGAATGCAAAAAGAATGCAGTGTCTTAAATGTTCCTTGTCGGAGACCATTTTATTGTCACATTGTATACAAAAAGGATTTTTTTGGTTGAGTCCGCAGGGCCGCCACCTATTTTATTGTATCTTAAAGCTTAACTTTCGCCTTTTAAAACTACTTAACGGTGGGAAAAATTCAAGTTTGAATTAATTTGTAGACTTAATATTTCGAAATTCAAAATATCCAGACTAAAAGCTTAAATTTGTATGGACCTCGAATCTGAATAAGATAGTAAAATATTTTATTGTGAAGCTTCCTACTTTAAAATAGGGCAATAGTCATGCTTTTAGGTGCTCAAATAAAAAATACAAGTTTGACGGATGAAACTTAAAACCTTTTATTTTTAAATCAAGACTGAATGCTTTTAATTGTGAAACATATCAATTGTAAAGAGCTTTAATTTAAAATCCTGCTGCGATAAGTGTATGCAATCATAAAACTTTCGAGGAAAGAAAAAAAAAAAAGCATAAAGGCTTCCAATTTTTGACAATTAATTAACATGGCTGCCACATAGTTACTTAAGGCACTTTTAGTCACTTTTTCTCAAACTACTTTTTAGTTACCTTTTTGAGAGGACATTAGAGTCACTTTTCTTTCAATAAAATATAATCCATATATATATAGTCTATATCTATTTTTGATTTTTATTTGATTCAATGAATCGTTTTTTTGATTTTCAATGTTTTGTGATTCACCCAAAATACTTTTAAATTCACCTTGAATTCTTATGAATTTTTTTAGATTCTTATTTACTAATTCTATTCTCTCTCATTTATATGAATTCAATGGAATTTTATGGATTTCAAAAATTTTGTTCCATTCACTTGAATTATTTTTAATTCTTCTTAATTCACTCCAATTTCACTGAAATTAATGAAATATTGTTGATTTTTTAAATTCAGTTGGAAGTCACCTAGAATTCTTATTAAATTATACAGAATTCTTTTTAATTCTTTGGAATTCTCTTTCTTTTTTTTTAATTCCTCCCACTTTCTTTTAAACTTTTCTAGATTCACGTGGAGTCTATTTAATTCATACGTTTTTATTCCATAAAGTTCTTCAATTCATTTGAATTCATTTAGAATTTAATTAAACAAATTATGACTTTATTCTGAATTCTTTTAAATTCTTTAGTTATTGTCTTGAATTTCTTTAATTCTCCATGAATTCTTTAACATTCTTCTGAATTCCCTAAATTCTACTCAGTTTAATGCATTTTCTTCTAACTTCATCGGCATTTCATCAAATTCTTTTGAATTCCCTTGGATTTTTTTTAATTCGTTCCACATTTAATTAATTCAGTGTATTTCATAAATATTTTTCAATTATTCTCACTTCACTTGAGTTTTTGTTTAATTCATCACCTTGAATTTTTATTACTTTCATCGAATTCTTCTAATTTTCCTTTCATTCTTCTAAATTCCCTCGAATTTTATTCAATTAATCGTTTCATTTATTTTTATTTTTTTAAGTTTTTTTCCAATTTACTAGAATTCTTTTCCATTCGCCCTTAATTCTACTCATTCCAATTTTACAGAAATCAATGCAATATTTTGGATTTTTTTAAATTTTATCAATTTATCGGAAATAATTTGGCATTGACCGTGAATTCTTATCAATTTATCTGGAATTATTTTAAATTATTTTGAATTCTTTGGTATCCGCTTAAATTTTTTTCAATTCGCCCTGCATTTTTTTGAATTATTCTGAATTCACTCAATTCTACTAAATTCAATGGATTTTTTTAGTTTTTTAATTCTTCTATTGTACTCATCCTGAATTCTAAGGAATTGCACTCCAAATTTAATGAACTCAATTAATTTTTTCAATATTTTTTTATTGTTTTAAATTCACATGGATTTTCAGGAATTCTTCTGGTTACCCTTAAATTCCTCTAAATTAACTGGAATCCTATTTAATTCTAAGGTTTCACTTTCATTTTTTTAATGTTTTTTTTTCAATTTACTTAAATTCTGTTTAATTTTCCTCAATTCTAATCCCTCTAATTTTACTAAAATCAATGGAATATTTTTAATGTATTCAATTCATTTAAATTAATTCGGAATTCATCCTCAATTCTTATTCATTTATCCTGAATTATTTTTAATTCTTCTTAATTTCTTGGTATTCTCTTACATTTTTTGAATTCTTCTAAATTCACTGAATTCTACTCACTAAAAATGATTTTTTTTTTATAGTTTTTTTTTAATTCGCCCTGAAGTATTTTCAACTCGCCTTGCATTCCTTGGCATTTCGTCCAATTCTTTTGAATTCACACTAATTTTTTTTATATTTTTCTCACATTTAATTAATTCAATAATTTTTTAAATATTTTCGAATTTTTATGAATTTCATCTATTTTTATAATCTTTCTCATATTCCTCTACATTCACTCGAATTTGATTTAATTCATTGATTCAAAAAAAAAAATTTCACGTTTTTTTTCAGTCTACTTAAATTCTTATGGGAATTTTCAGTCTATTGAAATTGATATATTTACTCTAATTTTACTTAAATCAATGGAAAATTTGGGATTTTCTGTATTGTTTCAGCTGGAATTCTTATAAATCTCATGGAATTGTTTTTAATTCAAAGAACATTAGTTACTATATTAATGCACATTAATTACTTTTAGTTCATTTTCATCACTTTTTGCGTTGAAAATTAGTCATTTTTTTGGATTAAAGTAGGTCACTTTGTTACTTTGTTAAGGATCTCTGTATTTTTTGAAAGGGGTGTCACATTTAAACTTAAGAATTTTAGTTTAAAATTATTTTGAATCAAGATATGTACTTTTCAAAAAGATTTATAATTAAAACCTAGAATTTCAAAACTTTTTATCTAGAATTTTTGCAATTTATTAATGACTTATTCTTAATAATCTTAGTTATAGAGCGACTAGTTGGTTCAACGAACTAAGGCTTTCCAAAATTCGTTTTAATCTCATGGTACTTTTCATAATTGTGAAACACTGACTTCAAAATTGTTTTATTTATTTTTAAACCTTAAGCATATTGGTATCCGCTCCACAATGTCAACAAAAAAATATTTTTTAATTCAAGAATGTTTCTTTAAACGATTGAATGTATAAATTCATCTGCAGCAATTAATTTTTTTAGATTTTTGAAGAAAAAAGTTTGACCTCATGATCATGGAATCCACATAATTCCTGGAAAATAGTGTTAATAATTTTTAAGTTATAAATTAAAAATTCTAATATCAGAATATACACATGGTGGCCGTAATAGGTCAAGGAAAATCTGAAAATAAGGGAAATGTGAGGGAAATTTCATGGAAAAGTCTGGGAAAAGTTTAAAAATTGTTAAAAGTCAGGGAAAAGTTTTACATTTTTTTTAAATCTTATAAGAGTCAAGGAATTTCTATAAGAGGCACCTTAAATTACTCTCAAGGATAATAAATTTGAGCTTTGAATTTAAAATTGTTTTATTCCGTTTAAAAAATATTATATCTTAAAAAATTGTCCAGATTAAGATTTTGGTATTTGAATGTTAATGGTCAGATAAAACTATAAATTCATTAGTGAAAAATTAATGAGTTTTGAAACTAAGGTTTTCCGACCACCCTGATATAATATTCTTGCCAGTAATTTATTTACCTTTTATTTCTATTTTTCACACTTTTTTCAGTTGCTTCCTCCTGACGATTATATTTTTATTTGAAAAATTTATTATTTGGTTGAAACTTCATTTTTTTGGTTTGAAAATTCAACTTTTTGGTGGAAAATTAACTTTTTGTTGAAAATTCGTATTATTGTTTTAAAAATCCAATCAAAATCTTCCTTGGTTGAAAATTCAACTACTTTTTTTTTTAATTCGTCTCTTTGGTTTAAAAATTCATCTATTTTAGTAGAAATGTAATCTTTTTTGGATAAAAATGTCACAGTTTGGTTGAAAATCAATCTTCTTTGGGTAAGGATTCAACTATTTTATTAAAAGAATCTTTTTTTGTTTTAAAATTAATTTTTTTGACTAAAAATGTGACTTTTCCATTTTTGGTTTTATATTAATCTTTTTTAGTTTAAAATTAGTCTTTTTGGTAGAAAACTAATCTTCTTAGTTTGAAAGTTCCTCTTTTTTGATTAAAGATGCACCTTAGGTTGAAAATTTGACCACTTTGTTGAGAATCCCTTCTTTGTTGACAATCAATTTTGGTTCATGAAAATTGAACTTTTTCATTTTTGGTTGAAAAGGTATATTCTTTTTTTTTTATAGAAAATTAATCTTTTGGTTGAAAATTCGTCTCTTTAGTTTTAAAATTCATGCATTCTGGTAGAAATTTAAACTTTCTTGATTAAAATATCAACTTGTACATTATTTGTTGAGAATTAATCTTTGTAGGTTGAAAATTAAACTATTTAATTAAAAATGTAACTATTATTTTGAAAGGGTAATTATTTTGTTGATAATTCAACGCGTTGGTTGAAATTTAACTACTTTGTTAAATATTCTTTTTTTTTTGCTGAAATATCAACTATAGGATTTTTTGTTAAGAATTCATCTTTTCGATAAAAATTCATCTATTCGGGTTAAAGTCCGAAATTATTTTATTCCGTTTGTAAAAGATTCTATATTGAAAATTTTACAATATTAAAATGCCGGTCTTTGAATATTAATGTTCAATGAAAATGAAAAATTGGTCAGAAAAAAATAAGGGGAAAATTCAGGGCATTTTTAAAATCTAATCTTCCCATCATCCTGATACAGATAATAGTTTTTTTTACCCAGAAAATGTTTCTTCTGATGCATTTGTTAAGAACTCGATTTACAATCTATTTTTAGATAGGGAATTGTGGACACTTGTTTCCTAATAAGTTTTTTCCCCAATTAAGAATGGGGAAAAAAGGTAAACTGGAATTTCAATATTTTCCACAAAGTTCTTGGTCTGGATTTAATTATATATCAATTACACCTGCGTACCTGAATAAAAAAGAAAAAATATCAGGGACTTTCCAATATCTTAAGCGGGGCTTTCAGTGTTCGCGAAACTTTTTGATGAATACTGCGAGCGGCAAGTGAAAATAAAAAGTTCCGTGAAAATTGAATCAGATGCACAGGGGTACGTGTAGACAACCTTCTTCGTTCCCGGAAAAAAACTTCCAACTGGAACTTATTAAAAAGCAATGGAAAGGAAGGTTTTTATGAATAGTTAATCAGGGGTGAATTGTCCGTAAGAATTCTATTCATTCAGAGTACTGGCATACTTTTGATGAAAACTCCTTTACTTTTATACAAGAAACGTTCTCAGTTTTCATGAGCGGTTTAAATAAATGGGATTTAACAAAAACAATGCAGATAAGCTGGTTCATGTCGCATTTTAATACCGAGATTGTGGCAAGGAATATAATGGTTTATTTTCAATGTAAACAATAAGAATGGAATATAATAGCGATACAGTGCAATTTTCATTGAAAAGGCTGATTTAAATTCAGATGCGAGCCTGGAATTATTTTTGAAGGTAGTATATTTTTATGACAAATTATTTTTTTAGACAAAAAATATGTGCCTTGGGAGCAACCTGTTTTACTAATAGAAGAAAACAATTTTTCATTTAAAAAAAGCACAATGGATAGAAGTGCAAATTTTGATTTATAGGACAGTATTGTCACTTTTTGACACCTTTTTCTCAAGATGCAACTATTTTACTTCTATTTTAATGGAAATGACGCTGATGCTACTATTTTCTCTAATTTCTCGTTAATGATAATATTTCTTTAGCTTTGGTTTTAAAAATATTTCTAAACTATTTCATTAATTTCAAAATATTTCATGATTTTGAAGATTTAAAAGTTTAAAAAAATGTTGAAGAGATTTTAAGAGATATTACCAATTTCAAGATAATTCACGGGATTTCAAAATACTTTCAGGGATTTTAGTTATTTTAAAATATGTCACATGATTAAAATAAATTTTCAAAATTTCCATAAAATTGGTAAGGTTGAAAAAATATACATATCAAAGGTTTCGGAAGAGATTTTAAGCTATTTTAGGGAATAAATGAAAACTAATGAAATTTTGACCAACTTCTAGGGATTCAATAGATTTGTACTGATTTTTTAAGAGTGCGGAAGATTTGAAAGATTTCGAAAATTTTAAGGAAGTTTAAAATATTTGAGTGATTCAAATTGGAGAATTCAGGTAAAATGTAGAAATCAGGTAATTTCTATATGATGAACTATAAACAACCATCAAGAATAATACATTTTTATACAAATGTTAAGAAATTTTAATTCTGATCTTTAAATGTTATTTTTACCAAGAAAATAACTATTTTAAAGACAAACAAAACTCTGTTCTAAATGAAAAAATAAAAACTTAAAAATTTACTGAAAACATTCCTGTTGCGCCTACGCAGGAAATATTTTTTTCTTTATAAAAAAGAAAATGTCTAAAATCCATAGAAAATTCTTCTTGAATTGCACAAATAAATTCTGAAAAGGCTCTAGCCATTTATGAGGCACAATAGGAAAATGCTGGTAAAGTCGAAATTTAAATATCAAATTGTCGAGGAAAAATCCACCATGACCTTATCTGATTTTGTGGGATTTTACGGGATTTCAGAAATTTGAAAAATTTTATATTGAGGGATTTTAATGGATTTTTAATACCTTCGGCTATTTTAAAACATTTCCAGTAGG
Source organism: Andricus coriarius (assembly GCA_932066315.1). Lineage (NCBI taxonomy): Eukaryota > Metazoa > Arthropoda > Insecta > Hymenoptera > Cynipidae > Andricus > Andricus coriarius. The sequence goes on from CAKNWT010257669.1 coordinate 12,233, forward strand.
ATTTCAGAAAACTTGAAAGAATTTTAAAAAGGTATTCAGCATATCAATGGTATTTAAAAAAGTCTAAGGGATTTAAATGGATTCCTGGACAGTTTTAGGGAATAATTGAAATGAAATTTCGACTTACTTCTAGATATTTCTAAGGATTTCAAGGAACATCAAGGGATTTCCTCAGATTTGAGGGATTTTTTAAAATTTATTCAAATTTATAAAAAGGATATTATAAGATTTCAAGGGATTACTACTGATTTTGAGGGATTGTGTAATGTAAAATATTACATAATAATCAAACTAAAAAAATAATGATACAATGAGTGCCATGGTATACAAATTAGTTTTGAGAGGCAAAACAGGTTTCAGTAAGCATATTTCAAATAGCAGTGAATTCGGTCTCGAATGTTTCCACTTTGTTTCCATTTGCAAATTTATAGAGCTGATTTGATGAGCAATTTGCTTTCTCATTACGATTAATTAGCAAATACATTTGCTTCCACATGGAGGAAATTAAAAATAAAGATCAATCAAAACGTCTCGAATCAATGAGCTTTTTATATTATTACATGAACTTTGAATTTAGGTAAGAAAAAAAGTTTTTCTGTTTAACACAGATTTTTTAAATTATATAAATGTCTATAACATCCGTACTCTTCAATAAAATGTATTAATAATATATGTCAATCAATTTATATTGAATCAAGGAATATTTTGCGTTCTTGCATCAATTTTGAATAAATGCAATACAAAAATTTAACTATAAAAAACTGATTTTTCCAATTTTATAAGTGACTATAACTTCCTTACTCTTTAATGAAATGTATTTATATTACAGGTCAATCGATTACCTCGAATTAAATGCTTTCTGTATTCTTGCACCAACTTTCAATTATGTGAATGAGATGACCATTTTTTCTATAAAAATCAATTTTTCATATAACAGAAATGACAATAACTTCCTTACTCTTTAATAATTGTATTAATATTATAGGTCAATCGATTCGTCTTGAGTCAAGGAATCTTTTATATTTTCGAATCAATGTTGAATTATGCTAAGGAAAAATGTTTTAATGTAAAAATCCCACTTTTAAAATATTATAAGGTGCTAAATAAAAAGCTAACGAATATTTGTAGAAATCCTTTTGTTAATTTTAAGCTATTAGTGGTGAAAAAAGCACACCAAATTTCATTAATTTATCTGTATCATTCTTCAAGTTATCGTGTTCACAAAAAAGAGTTAGTTTTTTTCCAGCTGAATATAATGTTAATCTTTTTTTTCAAATAATTTTCTTTACCTCCTCAAACGTGTTGAAAATGAAAAAAAATTGAATTTAAGCTTAAAATATGTATAAAAAATGTGTCCTTATAGTCGCAAATTTTTTTATGCATGCAGAACTATATGCCTGGAAAATTCATGAAAGTATCTACCCGATACTAAAAAAATGTAGAAAATCAAATTTGGACAAAACCTGTTTTTCTATTTTAATTTTATTTTTATTGAATTCCACGCAGAAAATTACTTTAAAAATAAATCATAAGAAGTGAATAATTAATTTATTAATTATTAACCATTACAATTTTTTATTAAAATCCACCTTGTTTCGGAAATGAGGCACTCAGCTCTTAATTAAAATATTGCCCTTATGTAATCGTTTCTTTTTTCTGCATACAATACAAGGTGTTTTTATTCATTTTTTTCATTGTTTCATATATTTTACGCATAAATTCAATGTTTTCCATTTTCAACGTGCTTAAGGACATAATTAAAAGTTGATGCAGGAATGTAAAAGATTCCTTGGTTCGAGTCGAATCGATTGACCTATAATATCAATACATTTTATTAAAGAGAAGGAAGTTAAGTCTATTTACAATATTTTAAAAATCGGTTTTTAATAAATAAATTTTTTGCATTAACATAATTCAAAATTGATACAAGAACGGAAAAGATTCCTTGATTCGAGAAAAATCGATTGACCTATAGTATTAATTCATTGTTTTAAAGAGGACAGAAGGATGTAGTCACTTATATATTTTGCAAAATCCGTTTTAAACTGAAAAACTCTTTTCATTAACATAATTTAAAGTCCATGCAAGAATATAAAAGGCTCCTTGATTTAAGACATTTTGATTGAGCTATTTGTATTCTTTTCTTTTGACTTCCTGTTTGAATACACAAATCTATTTGCTAATTACTCATAATGGAAAAGCAAAGTGCTCATCAAATGAGCAACATAAAATTTTAAATACGGACAAAGTGGAAACATCCGAGATCGAATTCACAGCTATTTTACCATTACAAAGCTTTCTCTATAATGAAGCAAAAGCATTAAAATTTTATACATCCGTTTTGGTCGTTTCGCTATATGTGAACAAAAGTGTATTTACTTCTAAAATTGTGATTCTTAATAAAAATGACTCGTCTCTACCAATATTGTGGAAGAGAAAATGCAGTTTCTATAATAGCATTCCAACGTTCCTGAAACTATTAACATGGTCTTTTCTGCTTTTAAAGTCTTATTTATTTCAATGTTTCTTCGACCTAATTTGAACCTTTCCGTTTCGCCTGCTCTTTCACGACTTTTCTCCGAGCATTATTTTTCTACGCGAAAGTGCAGATACTCCTCTACTCTTTCTCTCTTTTTCAGCTTGTAAAAAGTTCCGAAGGAGAAAATAAACTGAGTAATAATATCTCGGGCGTAATTGAAAAAGTAATTTCAATAATTCTCTCTGTGTGGAGAACGTGCTGTCCCAAAGTTAGGATTTTGCGAGATTGCAGCTGCAATCGTGTCTTATGGAATTTTCGTGTCCCAGATGACAGCTTCGACTTGCAGTTCGCACGTTCTCACCACGTATACGCATTTCTCTTCAGCACCTCGCGAGTATAATACCATCCAAGCCGAGTCCCGCTTATGCAATTATTATAATAGACCTTCAGGCACGAACAGTGCAGGAGATAACTGGATTCGTCTCATCCACGCTCGTTCTGCATTGATCCCTGGAGGTCGCTGTAGGGTCTAATGTTCGGACTGGTGCGGATCTAGTTCAACGTGATTGGACCTTGCTCGGACAAACATTCTATTTAATTATATTCACACTGGTGCCCTTATATTCTCTGCTTTGCTCCGGCCTCATTCATATGCGTATCTGGACGAGACATCTGATTGCCTTGGAGGTTTCATTTTCAAACTTCGGATATCAGAAGCTCCTATCGTTATCGCCAATGGGATTTTTCAAAAGCAATCATTTCTGACTGCTTAATTCTGTTCATAATTCAGCATTAAAAGCGTATGGAGGGGCCATTGAAAAACTACGTTACCCTATTTCGAACATTGTTTTCAACCCTCCCCTTCTTCCCAGGTGACGTCACAAATGAATTTTCTAAAAACAGGGGAAATAGGGTGATTCGTCAAGAAAATATGGAAATAAATTCTATATGTTTATGTATATTCAGTGAATTGGATTATTTCCTCACTGTACATTTTCTTCGACCGTTTTTTTAAGTAACGTAGTTATTCTTCATGAATACTCTTTAAATCCGAATTAGTAAAAAATTAACTAATGTAATTAGTAGCATTGTATCTGACTGGTAAATTAATTATTTTGATCAGTTTCTACTAAATGAAATGGTAAAATTTATGTTACTAAATGTATTAGTAAGGGTATTCTACTAATCTGCTTAATAGTGCCGAGTTACTAATTCAATGAGTAGTAATGAATTGCTATGGAAACGTAATTTAATAATTTTTTAAATACTTTCTACTGGTATTTTAGTATTAATTGAGAAACGATTTTTTCAGTGCGGCCAAAATGTGAACTCGTGAAATCAAGTAGAATAACAGCGTCCTCAGAAATTGAAATATTAAAATAATTATTATTGTATAAAATCTTTGATAGAAAATAAAATGAAATTTTTTAGTACAATTTTAATCATTTGTTTAAAGTAACAAAAAAATTGAGTTGTCATAAAACCATTGTATCGATGATTTTTAAGTGGTTTTTCATGTTTCAAACTTATCGCTTTTGAGGCAGCACTTATAATCATCAGATCCAGTTTTCCTGAGGGACAAAAATTATTATTTAACCTAAATTTTAAACAGAATTAAAAACCCTATTGTCTTCAAAAAAGCCTTTTTTGAACCACCGTATTGGTAAACTTCGGATAAGTTCAAATAAAGTATCTATACATACAATAGAAGTCCGATAAGTTTCTCATTTCGGGGCTGTAGGGGCGGGAAATTCCAGGAATTACGGACTTATCGGATGCCCCCTCTAGTAGCACGATATTAGGTGCGCGCATGCGTAAGAATGATGCGCAAATCATAAGCAAAATAGCACACGTATTGGCAGAACACCCAATTAGTGTGCGTGCCATGCGTGTGATGACGTTTTGAGGGCAGTGTACACTTATCGGACGGCAACTTATCGGACTTGTACTGTACTTTAAAGCGCGAGAATTTTAATTTAGTTTATTAGATTTTTTAAGGAGGTATAGTCGCGCATACTATCTGCAAAAAGTTAGTCCTAAGACTATGTAGGAAAATAATACTGTTTGAGTGATATAAGCGTAGACGCGTAGACGCGGCAACGTCGCATTCTTCATGGTGTCTGCTTTGACAGTTGTTCTCTTTGACTTTAAATGAAAACGTGACATTAGTTGAAAATGACAGATCGATTAGTAGTTAAAGGTAAATTTATAAAAAACAAAATTTCCGACAGCGTTGCCTGATGGCTACCACGTGCTTGTTTTATTTTTCGAATAATTCAAAATTCTCAAACTTTGCATACCTCTCATTCTCAAACTAAGAGGACAAAAATTCTGAAATTTTTTT
>CAKNWT010257673.1:0-11320 GCA_932066315.1 Andricus coriarius
AAAAAAACATCGTTTGTTGAAATTGACAAAATTTATTGAAGCACAGTTCGGTCCAAAGGCTAATTTATAACTGAATAAGTTATTTATTATTTATTTTATACAAAACCTGGATGACCTGGAAAAGTTTGTTTTTATTCAAAGATTGATTTCATAGACTGTCAATCAAATTCTTAATAATTGCTTTGGTACACAGTCCCAAAAATGGTGGATATTAAACATTTATATTGAAAATTAGTGTTTTTTTTTGTTGTTTAAAAATTCATCTTTTAGATGTAAAATCTCACTATTTTTTTTAAATTCATTGTTCTTTGGTTGAAAATTTAACTGTTTGGTTGAAAATTCTTTTCCTTTGTTGTTGAAAATTTAAATATATTTTCTTTGAAATTCATTGTTTTTTGGTCGTAAATTAATTTCAAAGGTTAAAAATAATTCTTTTTGATTGAAAATTCAACTATTTTTTTTGCAAATTCGATGTTTTTGTTTGAGAATTTAACTATTCTATTTGCTTCTTTATTTTTTCAAGATTAATCTAAATTATTATTTTTTTTCTTCATTATATTAAATTGAAATATATTTTTTTACATTTGTTGTTTTTTTTTATACAATTTGTCAAAAAAGATTCTGAAAGAATTTAAGGCAATTTTTAAAATTTTGCACAATTTAAAAAAAGATCAGGAGAAATTCGAATGCATTTAAAACATAGTTTGGAAACTTTAAAAGATAATTTTAATATTGAGAGGATTAAAAAAAATTAAAAGAAAATGTACATTTTTGAAGAGTCTGAAATAAAATTTTGGATTCTTTTTAAGAATTTTTAAAGGTTTCAAGAAAATAAAATTTTTCTTAGGATTCCGGGGAAAGTTTTTAATGTTTTTTTCTTTTGAAAAAGTGATTTTTAAAGATTGTAACGACCGTTTCCAGTCTTATGGGACATAAGCTGGGAGCATCGCCACAAAACGGCAGCAGCAACGTAGGAACAGAAAAGTAGTTCTGTCTTTGTCAGGCGCCAGACACCTCTTCGGCGTCACTCAGAAATTGTTCCATAACGGGCGGTGGGCCACCACGTTACAAAACCTCCTCCCAGACTGACCCGTGTGGTCCCAAGACCAGGAGGCGTCACCAATCCGATCTCCAGATTGTTCACCATGGTCAAGAGCGTAATTGCATTGAGTGTTCTTGTAACCGATTGTGATTTAGTGTCAAATAAAGTTACTCGAATATTAATCATCCTGCAAACAAACAAAAAATAAATAAAATAAATAAATAAAGAAACAAAATAGGTGAAGCAATGCTTTGGAAAACAAACCTAAGAATTCCAGGTGACTTGTGACAAATAAAAGAAATATGATAATAATTGATCTGCTATTTTTCAGATTGAGGATCTCCCTTACCGAGACTGATTGTTGTTCGTTTTGTATACTCTTGAGTTTAGTTATTCTAGTTCTTGTGAACTAATATAACTCTTTGACTTCGGTCATAGCCGATTTTAAGTCAGTGATAATCCAGTGTATGGTATTAGACAGTAGTCCTATCTAGTGAGTTTTCCGACTCAAATTAAAGAAATTCGAAATTTTTGAACGTACTATGTTCGATCTTAATGCTGCAAGCAGGCAGCTGACGAGAAAAAAAAAGAAAATCGTTAAGTTACAACTAACTGCACACCCTAGAACCACACTAAAAAGCTTAAACTAACTAATGTGCGTAGAGCTACACGAAACAGCTGACAAATAACTATAGACCGAAGAGTTACACTAAACTTCCGCGAAATTAACTCATGACCGATTAAAGCCTGAAGGGCAACACAAAAAACAGCGTAAAACTAATCATAGCCCTAAAAGCTACTATAAACTCACACGAAAATGGCTTATGACTACTTAAGGCCTGAAGGGCAACACGAAAACAGCTTAAAACTATTAAACGCAACCTAATGCTCAGAACCTCCCTAACCATCTCTGGGTCGGAGTCGCTTCAGGATGGCGTCCGCCAAGGCTTGAATGAGACAGGATCTGAATTCAAGACCAATCTGTCTCCCTGTTACCCGGTTTCCTATGTCACGCTTCCTCTTCACGTTACCGTCCTCCAGCTCACACCGCTCAATTCCGATCTTCACCTTTGGCCCTAAGGCAGGAGAGGATTCGAAAGGTACCCTACTTTCTGTTTCTGAGCCGATTACTACGGCGGGGTCCTTCCTCCTCCTCGTTCGCCTCTTTGGCTTCGGGTGGAGCGGAATCCTCGGTCTGGCTCCTTTGGAGCTTTCGGGGTCTACCTGGACAACGGCGGCGGACAAGGTGTGCGACTGGGATACCGATGGTTCTCCGGCGAGGTCTTCCTGTTTTGCGACTCGGAGGTTGATCGGTATTGGTATTTGCTCCGGTTTCCGGCGGATCTCCAGTGGCGTTGGGTTCAGTCGCGGTTTCGGACTCACCTGAGCTTCTAGATTTTCGGGGCCTTCCCCTCTTTCTTCTGGGAGGAATTTCGGGGTTTCCGGTCGCGGGACTTATACGGGCCGGAACGGATGTTCCTAGAGTATCGCGGCATAGGACGGTAACCAGTTCGTCCTGTCGATCGGTTTGCTGTTCATCCGGAGCAGGGCCGTCTGAATGTGGGCTCGTGGTATGGGGAACGTCATGTGGCTGGTATGACTCCTGTGCCTCCGGAGCTCTCAAACCTTCTCCGGGCGGAACTTGAGAATTTTCTGTTTCACCTCCAAGCCGCGAAAAAGGACCTTCGTTAACTAGGTTCGGATCAATCGACCAGTAGTGTTTTAAATCTTTAATATGAGCTTTCTCGATTATCCCGGACTCATCTTGGATTTCATAAACTACCGGCGATATTACTTTTATAACCTTGAACGGACCGGCATATTTCGGGTATAACTTTTTCGCGACATAATCTATAGCTGAAGATAAAGTGTGAGTCCTGCGTCACACAACATCACCTACTTGGTCGCGGATATCTCGTCTCCTGCGATTATAATACTTCGCCTGACGATCTGACGCTATATCCACGTGATGTGCGACTAGGTCTCTAAGGGCTGGTAAACGCTTAATCCTATCCTCCCATTCCTCTACAGCTAATGGGACTAGGTCTGGGGCTCCCTCTTCCTGTCTCCTCAACGTTTTTGCCAGTCTAGGCTCTCTACCATAGTTTAAGAGCGCTGGCGACACACGAGTGGAACTATGCACGGCCGTGTTATACGCAAAACGGAAATCGGGAAGATGTTTATCCCAATTACGATGGTCACCTTCTACGAAGGATGATATCATGGTTTCAAGCACACGATTAACCCTCTCAACCGGATTAGCTTGAGCATGATACGGTGGAAAGTCGAATGCCTAATAACTAGTTTTGATGCGGCCTTAGAAATCAATTTGTTCACAAACTCTGTGCCATCATCCGTGAACAATACTTCAGGAGTTCCCCAACTAAAAAATAACTGTTTCCTCAAATGCCTTCTGGACACTGGCGGCATTGGCCTTACGAAAAGCCATGACTTCGATCCATTTAGTAAACATATCTTGGAAAACCAAGATATACTGGTAACCAGAATGGCTAGGTGGCCGCTACTACCGACCAAGGCTGCTCGATCACTCGCTTGCCCATCAGACCCACAGGACCTGCCTGGTCTACCTTCATCTTTTGACAAGTTTGACATGCTCTGACATATTTTGCCACGTCATTAAACATGCCAGGCCAATAGTAAAGCAGCGAAAGACGCTGGAAGGTTTTATCCACACATAAGTGGCCAGACGTCGGAGTATCATGAGCTTAACTCATTGCCCCGTCACGAAGCTCCAAAGGCAAAACCAGCTTCCATGCTTCTAGGAAATTGATATGGCATTTCTGGGACCAATTTTGTTCTTCGGATATACCAAAGATCATCAGTCTCGCCGATGGCACATACCACTCCAGAGCCCGGCTCAAACATGCGCGAGAGCGCGTCTGGCACATGGTGAAAGACACCTTTTCTGTGTTTAATCTCGAAATCGTATTGTAACAGCTTAAGGGCCCATCTAACTAATCTCCCAGTAGGATCTCTTAAGTGATAGAGCCATCGGAGACTGCTGTGATCCGTAATCACTACGAAGTGGTAGCCTTCCAAATAAGGTCTAAACTTTTCGACCGCCCATACCACCGCTAAGCATTCTTGCTCCGTAACGGTGTAGTTTTTCTCGGCGCCTTGCATGGATCGACTAGCAAAGGCTATGACGTGTTCCACGCCATCTTGAATTTGGGTGAGGACGGCCCCCAGACCCGTACTACTTGCGTCCGTTGGTAAACAAAAGGGCAAACTGAAATCTGGTCTAGATAACGTGGGGGCGGAGATTAACGCGTATTTCAACTCTTGGCAAGCCTTTTCTTGGTCTTTCCCCCGCTCAAATCTTCGATTTTCCTTTAATAATCGATTGAGTGGTTCTGCCTTCTGAGCGAAATCCTTTATGAATCGCCTGTACCACGATACCATACCCAGAAATCGTCTAAGTTTGCGTACAGTAGTAGGAGCCGGATAGGATGTTATTGGCTCGACCTTTTCTCAGTCAGGGTGCATTCCCGTTTTATCTACCAAATATCCGAGATATCGTACTTGACTACAACCGAATTCGCTTTTATCGGGATTGACCGTAAGTCCGGCATTGAGGACTACATCTAAGACTTTCTCCAACCAATGCATGTGTTCTTCGAAGGTTTCACTGACTACAATAATGTCATCCATGTACGCAAATGCATGGGACTCAAATTCTGGCGTTATCAGTCGGTCCAGCAATCGCTGCAACGTAGCTGGAGCTCCCGATAACCCGAATGGCATACGGTTGTAATGATAGAGCCCCATGCCTGGTACTGGGAAAGCAGTGAATTCCTTACATTCATCGGAGAGAGGAATCTGATGGAATGCCTGACTAAGGTCAATCTTAGAAATATATCGTGCGGAAGAGAGCTGGTCTAATATTGCGCTAATATTTCTCATTGGGTAAGCATCTTTCTTGGCCACCTCATTTGATTTTCTGAAGTCAATACAAAGCCTATAATCTCCGTCAGGCTTCCTGATCATTACCACGGGGTTACACCATTCGCTTTTACTAGGACTTATTATTCCCTCAGCTTTAAGCTTTTGGGCCGATTCTCTTAATGATTCTTCAACCCTAGGAGAAAGGCGCCGATAAGCTTGTCTGATGGGAGCATGTCCTTGAATATCGATATGGTGTTCCACCATGTGGGTGGCAGGAAGCCTGGCTGGCATGGGAGGGATTTTTGTTTTCAGAAAATCCTCCAAGAACTTAGCCTCCGAAGGCTTTAATTCCTTTATGCCTGCACAGGCCCGTACGGCTTCATTTGACAAAGAACCATTAGCAACCTCCACACGATTATCCGATATTTCCGACGGTATGTTCACTCTAGAACCTATTTCCTGTCCTTGATACGTTCGCCAAATACCATTTCCTATTCTCCAAATACGGGGCTTAAATCTAACATCAAAATCAAACAATTCCGCAAAATCGTGACCGAATAAAACTTCCCAATCAAACGTAGGTGCAAAACGGATCTGAAAAAATTTGCTTAAACCTAAAAACTTAAGAGGTAAAATGGCTTGTCCGGCAGTTTCCTCGATCACCCCGTTAAGGTACATGATACCCGGACGTGGTTGATCTGCTAATTTCTCAAGCAAACTCGAAAATTTCTCAAAGGCCGGCTTACCTATGTAGTTGCAGCACGAGCCTGGATCAAAGAGTCCGTGTAGTGACCGACCATCGACACTAACAGTAATAAACAGGCGCCCCTCATCAAGTACTGTATTTACTTGATCTAACGAAATCTGAGGGGATTAGCAACGAAAGGAGAGAGTAATCGGACCCTAGAGTCACTCACCCCTGAACGTTTCCCGACCTGGGTCCCGAACATCCGCTACAGTTCGTAGAAATTTGGCCGGGTTGGCCACAGCTGTGGCAGAAAACCTTTTTAGGTTTGGAGCAGGCACGAAAAAGGTGTCCTTGCTCATTGCAATTCCAACAGCACCCGCGCTCCCCTCTTAAAGTGCCACCAGCGGTAGTGCACACTAAGGGGGCTGGCGCTTGAGGATTCGCACTTCTCTCATTTGGGGCCACCGCAGCAGTCGATAAACTCGACGCTTCAACAGCGTGGGTACCCATTGGAAAACAGCAGAAATTAGCGGGCATCATTTGTGCCTGAGGAAAGCCGGGATAAAAGCCGTAATTAACGTATGGCGGATAAGCGCCAAATTCAGGAGGTGTACCAAATACATGTGGTACCGTATTAGTATGTACTTCTGGAAAGCTTAGTATAGCACACGCTATTTTCGAAGTGCTGTTTGGATTAGGGTTATTCGGTGGGTTAGTTAGTCGGTTTCCGTTTCCATCATCGCTGGTTGATGGAAACGCCTCGAACCTTTCGCCAGCATCTTCCAATTCCTCAAAAGATTGATACTCTGTTTTAGGAAGGGCTTCTAAATATTTCGGATGCAAGTTATTTATTGCCATCTGCAATTGTTCCCTTTCCGTCATCGGAGGATCATAATGTTGAAAAATTAGGCGAATGTTCAGCAGATAATCTGCAATAGGTTCATTTGTACCCTGTGTCTTCTTGCGCCCTTCATCCCTAACTCGCATCTGAAAATTTAACCCTCCGTACCTACGTCTGAATGCGATGGTGAATTGCCGCCATGTCTCCCATTTTTCCCGGTTAAACCTATACCAATGCTCAGCGGGCTGTTTTAATAAAAACGGGAGCGCTATAAACAGATCCTCATCTAATAACGAACTGCCCTTCCTACATTCCTCGATCTGGGTCAGGAATTCTTCCGCGCTGTTATCGAGTTTTCCGTTGTAGCTGATATTCCATTTTCGCACTATTGAATGAATATCATCCCTACTTTTCTGACCTGTATCTGTCGGCAATCCGCTTACTGGGTAAGGAGAGGACATCTGGATTCCTGTTCGGTCTTCCAGATGTCTGTAGGGAATATTATCCGTGCAAAAGGGATCATCATTTGGCACAAAAGAATCCAAAAATGGATTAGTATTTGGTAAAGTGGCAGTGACATAACTCGCATTCGAATGAGTTTCCTCCTCTCCACGTCTAGAAAAGTTTGGGAAACTCACCGAAGGCAAGTCCTTTTCAAGGCCACTTGTTGAAGCGCGATCAACTGTGAACGGAGTCATCCTGATTCCAGTTGACTGAATTACTTCGGGAAAGGCTGTAGGGATCATAGTAGAACGACTCGCGGGTGTGTACAAAGGTGCGGTGTGTATAAGCGGAGAGTACGTAACCACGTTCGTCAAACTACGCGCGAAAGTTACGCTACCAACAGTCATTGCTGGTGTGAACAAGGGTTCTGTAGCCGCAAACGTGGTGTACTCTGTTGAGAAGCCCGCTGGCTGTACGCGCGACGTCGTCATGGATCGCTGAGAGTCGTTGGTGTGACTGCATTTCTATCGGTACGCGAAACGTGAAGCCTTTCGATCTCGGCTGTCAAGTCTTGTTCCCCACTCTCTTCCCATGACTGATGCATGTGACGGCAATGTTGGTGGAACCTTACTAGGCGCCACCTCATCGCCATGTCATCTCCACCAGTGGATAGGTCGAGATACCCCAACGTTTCCCGCAGTTCCTCCTTAGTCAGCCCACAACCTGTCTACTTTAATGGTAGAGTTCTCTATTTTGAAATTTTGAAAGCTGAAAATCCCTGTTCTAATTATGAAATCGCGAAAATCCTATCAAAATCGCAAAAATCTCACGGAAATTCTTAAATGTCAAAATTCCGAACAATTCCGTACTACTAGACCGAATTCCGACGATGCTCACGAAATTCCAAAGAGAAATTCTCAAACAAATCTCAAGATTCCATTAAATTCGAAGGAGCCCTAGTAAAATTAGGAATTTAAAGCAATTCCTAAAAATTCCGTACCAATAGCCTGAATTATTGCCGAGATAATGTTCTCGAACAATCTCCGATAATAAAAAAAGAAATCCTGAACTCACTCCCGAAATATAAAAAATTCCGTACAAATAGCTGAAACAAAATATATTCCTAACCACATGTCACATATAAATACATCAGATTATCACTTTAATAATGCATTGTATGAACAATAAAAGATTTCAATAAAATCACTGGATATTTTATAATACGTACAGGGTTCAATAAATGGAACTAACAACAATCAGTTCCTCAAGGTGCCTAATATATCATACTCGATTGGTAAACATACTTAGTACGTTTGAAGAATCAGGAAATATCCAGTTCTAAAGGTAAGGTAAAATCAAAATGGCCGAGTTAATCATGTTTTGGTCTCTAAGTTCGAGAATCTAAATTCAACAAAAAAAAATTTTATTTTCTACAAAAAATTTTGTCCCATTTGTAGCTTTTGTGGCCCCACGTTGGGCGCTATTTTTGTAACGACCTTTCCCAGTCTTATGGGACATAAGCTGGGAGCATCGCCACAAAACGGCAGCAGCAACGTAGGAACAGAAAAGTAGTTCTGTCTTTGTCAGGCGCCAGACACCTCTTCGGCGTCACTCAGAAATTGCTACACATAGAAAATTTATTTTTCACAATACATATCTCCTCTAATAAGTCCCTAGCTCAGGGAGAGGGATTTCGTGCGGGCGAAAAGAAAAAAAAGCACTCAATTTAAATTTAGTAAAAAAAAAAGAAATATAATATATCTACGAAGTGGGAATTACAGTGGTAATTATGACAGGTTGAAAATCCAAACCATGATTAACAATTATTGCTTTGCCTTTGCCTCACAAAAATTTTGCTTAACCTAACTAAAAAAAATATATAGCTTAGTCTAAAGATACCATTTTATTCTCAAATGGCGTCGGCCTGAGAATTTATACCTATTTTAAACTCCTAACGTTACTCAATATGGTTAACGTTTAACCCAGAACTTATACTCTCAGGTCCCATACTACACAATAGGCAATACACTCAAAACATCTCAAACTCGAGAACAAAATAACTAACCCAGAGTAAAAGGAAAGTGAGGACGCCTACCTTATTCCCGGAATCCCACAGACTCTTTAATCCTTTACGCCAATCTGGCTAAACAAATGGACTCGTCCAAGTATATCTCGTCCGCTATATCTCTGGGACTCTGGTCGATGTAATTCGGTCCGCAGTTATTGTATGTGTAACGCCGGCCGGTGTGATGGCTGCCTCCGTGCTTTGAAAAGTATCGAGTCTGGCATGGCTACCAACCACTTTACTAATCCTTGAGAGTTGGATTATTAGGCAGTGTTTGCTCGACATCCCCATGGGCTCTGTGATCATTAAGTGACCGTGGGTGCGTGAAGGGGGCGTCAACCTGGTGCGAACGTGGAGTCGTCGGAGTGGATGGTAGTGTTATTCCCTACCGGATTTTTCCGACAAAATTGACTCTGATTCCGGAGATTAATGTAGGACGTCCGGTCCTTCTTACTTTATTACTCCAGGTACCTAATTTACCTAATTACTAGTGATAGGTTACATATAATTTCATTATTTTATTCTAACCTAAATAACTCACTATGTAATTGTTTTCAAAACTAAAGCTCTCTCTCTCTCTCTCTCTCATTTCTCACACCCAATGTTTTAACAGAATCTTACCTCTAACTTAAATTTCTAGTTTGAGCTTGTGCCGGCCATGGGAATAATCGCGATCTATTAATTTATTTCTGAAAAGCTGGGGAAGAATCCATAACGGGCGGTTGGCCACCACGTAACAAGATAATTGAAAAATATTTAAAACATTTTTCTACATTTCAATAAATGATACAACTGAAGAATCCCGAAAAAGAGTCTTACAAATTATTTGAGTAAATCACGGTGAAAAATGATATAAAATTAAAAATGTTTATAGAAAGTTAGTTGCTTCTTTGTTGTTCAAAATTTAACATATTTTTTTTTAATTGTTATTTCTGGTAGAAAGTAAATCTTCTTGTTTTAAAATTCAATTACTTGGTTAAAAATTAATTTTTTTGATTGCAAAATTTAACTATATTTTTTCACATTTGTTGTTTTTTGGCAGAAATTCAATATTCTAAATTAAAAATTTATCCCTTTGATTGAAATTTTCAATTATTTTTCGAAAACTCTTTTTTTGGTTGAAAAATTTACTATTCTTACCAGTTATTCCCCATTTTTCCTCGGAATTTATAGAGATCTTCTGAAATGTTTAAAAATATTTTTAAATTTTCTTTAAAAATTAATTTAAAAAAACAGAAAATCTTTTCGATCGAATCCATTTCAAATCAGGCAAGTTCTACATTTGAAGTCGCAGAATCTCTCGGGGACAAAATATATTTCTTTTTATACGAAATTAGGCGATACGTATCTTTGCGATTTGTGGAACACATTTTTTTTACGAAGTTATGCGTATTTAAATGTTTTGCTTTCTGTACAAAAAACCGCAATTATTGCTTTAAACATTTACAAAATGTTCAAAATCATCAAAATGGCGGCGGTTTGTCTTAAAATATTAAAAGTCGACTTTCTTAAAAAACCCATACTTATATTTTTGCCAATTTTCTGTTGAATTTGTACTATTATAAGGAAATAAAATACCTTGTGAGTTTTATGCGGGCTAAATAACTTTTGTGGCCAGGAGAATTTTTTCTCATAAAATCGAATTTTCGCATTTTTGTTGCAATCAAGAACAGATACGAAAAATGATCAGAAAATAGTTTGCACCATTAAAAAAGATCTACATAAAGTTCCTTTACTCATTTATGATATCTTTTCCCATTTCCGAGATTCCCACTACTATGATTTAAATAAACTTATGATCACTGTAAAAAAAGTTGGTGTAAATTTACATCCTGCGACGATGGAAATAATTCGATCGGTGTGGCACATAGTAAATAAGCAAAATTCCGTAAAAATACATACTTTTGTTCTCAACCTGCGTCCGCCATAAAGAAATACATGGAGGACGTTTTCCCGTCGTCGACCGTGAAATTAGGTACGGGTGGGAAATCTCCGAAATTTCTTTGAATTTTGTCTTCAGCTTTTATAATCGAAAAGATATTTAGGAATTTGGTTCCCCAAAAACTTTTCGGTGATTCGAATTTCAATATCTTTTTCATCTTTGACTTATGATTATCAAATTTCCCTGACTTTTCACTGATTTGCAGTTTTTCTTTAACCTACAGCCACCTTGCTACTATTCACAACTTTTCACACACAAATTTAAAAATTCATTTTTATCGAGTGAAAGAACAAATTATTTTCACATATTCAACGCGACATAACCAAAGATTATCTTTGACATAACGTGCAAAACAACGTCATACTTCAGAGTCCCGAATGGTCAAAATTTAC
>CAKNWT010257674.1:0-10354 GCA_932066315.1 Andricus coriarius
TATCGACCCTTAGATAGTTTCAATAATATAAAGCCGCAAGGGCTCTAATTGAGGATTCAGGAAGACCAACGACTATAATCCAGGCTCTTTCCTTCAGCCTGGATCCCTGCCTGTCAGAATATACCTTCCACGAATCAGTTCGTGGAGACGGGTTCTGAAACCTGAGGAGCTCCAGAACGGTAGTTGGACTCTCGAAGGTGCCGGGAATCAGTACTGTCGCTCGACGGTACCTTTGCAAAGACTCCGCCTCCTTGACTTCCAAGTTTAGAACTTTTTTAAGCTTTAACCTTTGAGTATTTTCCACTATCAAGTCTCGCGATCAGATGTCCGCGCCCTCCCCCCCCCCGCCCCCCCACCCCGTGGCCCCCTCACTGTACCTGGGCGGGGGGCCCTGGGGGGGGGGGGGGTACCGCGTTCAACCCTTTAGAGATTTCATCCCTTAGCCAGTCCAACTCCTCGAGAGTTATACAGTTCTCAGGATAACCCCACGCAACAACAACTCTCACCAGAGCGTTGTTAGCCAACTGCGCGAAAGTAAGGCCCTGTGTTTCCAGAGCCTTTTGCAGTTTCAACTCTCTGTTTGAGAGAGTTTCTCTGGAGCCCTTCTTCCTATTGCCCATAGGATAAGCCTGAGGAGTGGCTCCAGGTAAAGCTTTCGCAGCCGCTGCCCGGAATAGAGAGCCTTGGCTGCTGTTCGCGAGACGCGCCCTGCGGTATCTCTTTCTTTGTGCTCCGCCACGATACCTCTTCTTTACGGAGAGTTCCGTTAGCTGCACTTCTATGGGTTTGACGAGATTGTCTCCTCCATCATCAATAGTTCGCACCGCCTCTAGTAGGTTGCCCACTAAGGACCCTCCCACTTTTGGCGGTGGGTTAGAGGAGGATACCGGAACGAGCCCCTCATTGTTTTTAGTTTGTTTTGTTTTTTGTGGTGAATTCATTTTAGTCCCACGAGAAGCTAGGAATATAATAAATACCCCCCGCAGAGCCCCGCTTGCAGGGGGCGTGTTTACAAACTATGGGATTCGACCTGGTGTCTCAAAGTCTCCGTTAAGACACCTTATTTGGGACCCCCGCCTGTCCACCTCTACAGAGGGGGACAGGCCGAGGTGTTCAAGGATGTGTTCACCCTGGTGCCATTCAGCTCTTGACATGGCGATCACATCGTAGCTTGAGAGAATGAGAACTCGCGCCCTCAATATTCGAGGTTTTGCCATTACCTCCTGGAAGGATCGCTCCTTATTTCAAGTCCCACCGACTATAGTCTAATGACAATTAAGAGATAATTTAATAACTCCAAAAACCCTATACGAATTTGGGAATATATTTTTTAAATAGAGAATAAACTTATCTAGAAAAGTCGATAAACTGGAAAAGGGAGGGGCGCGTAATTTTTTGAAGAAGAGAGAAATCCAAGGGAAAAGGCACAAACAAAGAAAATATCTAGAATAATTAGTTTCACCCTTTTCTTCCTTAACCATCCGGAGGTTCGAATGGTTCGCTATTCGCACTTTTATCCGTTGATTTATGTCTGTCTTGTCACTTTCACGAATAAAAATGTTGGAGCGAAGAAGAAGAAACACTCGAAAAACGAGGCCAAACTACTGATGGGCAAATAAAAATCAGCGAGGTTGATTATCCTAAAAATGTCTTGTAGAGGCAAAGAAGAACGAAGAACTCGTCAATTTCGGGTCTGCTGGGATGTGAGGCGTGGACCAATGGAGGTAAATTTTGCGTAATCAAACAATTTTTATTCGTTGGATGTTAGTAGTGAAATATCGAGTTGGTAAACTTCTACGAGTCGTTGCACTTATAAAGTTGACGATTTTAAATTTTCTACTGACATACAATTTTAAACTGTAACAAGTTGTTGCCAAGCGGGTGCCAACAGGATCTAATACAATTAATTTGAGCATATAATACTTTATATATGATTTTATATAGATTCACAGAGAAAAATTAAGATGAATGCCTACGCGTCATATTACATACATATAACATTGTAATGTTATTCTTCTTCCCTTAATCGTTCTCATTTTTATTTTAGATTATTATAATTACCTTATTTCTATATATCAACTTTAAAAAAATCTGAAACATAAAATGATAAAAGAAAAGTTGTTTCGAGGTGATTTCATGAACGCTCATAAGCATTTTAATATTAGCAGTCATGGGGTCTACTGTAACAACTCGACCTGGGATGAAAATCATAGTTCTCGATTATTTCCGGAGTTATCATTTGTTTGATCTTTAATTGATTTCTGTATAGTATACTCGTATCCCATATACAGGGTGTCCAAAACTCACGTGTGCGGACTTATATGGCTGTATAAAACAAAAACAAAAAATCGAAAATTCCTTTTCCAAAAATCAGTTGAAGTTTCAGTTTTTGAGTTATAAAATATTTAATCAATCAGGACCGCGGTAATAACAGTAGTGCGTGTGCCAGCGGGAGTCTAACGCAGTGTAGTGACCGCTGTTCTCCCGTCGCTAATCCCACCTCGGCGTTTGATTCAATAACACTACTTTAGACTCCCACTAACGCACGCACTTCTGTTTATACCGTGCTCCAGGTTGGTTCAGCCCAAATATTTTATTACTCAAAAACTAAACATTTTTACATTTTTATACATTTGAATCCTCATAAAAAATGAAATCGAAAATAATAATAAGAACATGTAAAGCTAATAATCAAATAGTTAATAATCAACCAAACAGAAGCACGCGTTAGATAGACGACATTTCATGTGTCGGTGACGACACTATGTCTGCAAAAAAGCTGAGGCCGTGTAATTTCCAATCTGCAGCAGGTTACAGGCGCGGATCGAGAGAAGGGCTTTGGGTGCAGGGGTCCACAATAGTTTAAAATTATTTCTTCACTCTGAATTTGGATTATAAATTATATAAATATATTATTCACGTTTTTATATTTACAAGCTGCATCTTGTATGTCATCGTGTAATTATTAATCAATAAGTTTAACATATTCATAAAATTGTTGTAGTCAAAAATATACTAGAAAAATATTATTTGTAGACAGCAAAATTTAGGCGTCTATTTTAACTCTTAGCGATATACAAATTCCAGGTTCCAACCCGGGCTGAGGCAGATTTCTTCTAGTTCTTAAAAAATTATTTGTCTGAAATAATCGTATTAACGAATCGAAATTTGTATTAATTATAAATGCGCTCTATTATTTTCAATACTCTACACTGAAGAATGAATCAACAAATTTAAAAAAAAAAATTAATTATACCATTTTATGTAATTTTAAGTTAGAAACTTTACAAATTGAAAGATTACAACTTTTTTAAATTGAACAATTTTTAAATTAGAAGTTACATTATTTGAATTACAAGTCGTTGTAAATTAATAATTTTGTATGGTTTTTTACAAATCAAAATTTGTTTTGAAATCTTTTAGAACATTTTCTGAACCCTAGAATCGCACACATATATTAAACTTACCCGAACCGCATACATGGGTTCGTGAGACCCGGGCAGCTTCGCGCGATGATTATGATGCCCCTGTTGATCCGATTTACACTTTTTTTCGAAATGTTTATTGGGATCTTTAGAATAGAGCTAAGCAGTATTGGATCATTTTAAATAATTTTAAGATACAAAAAACTCAACTATTTGGAAAAAAACTAGAAGAGGTGGTCAAAAATCGTGTTTTACAATAAAAAATGTCATATTGCCATGTTTTGTTTGATTGCAAAAAGTAATAGGAGAGTTTGAAGAGGACATATGGAAGAGCGAAAAAAATACTTCGAATATATTCTTTTTAAAAAATGTATTTATTGAGTAGGATTAAAATTACCAATTCCATAAGAGAGTAGAAATGTGAAAACGAGGAGAAAAGTCGGAAAATCTTAGTAAATACTAATAATAATCTTATGATAATCATTTATTCAATACACATTAAGATTTATGTGAACGAAATTTAATTAAAACTATGAACTTCTCTTGAGGGCATTAAAATTTAATCAAATGAAGGCCCGCATTCCCGATATGAAAAAGATCTATGTTCTTCGCACATTGGGCTTTTGCAAACAATGCAACACATGTTCGTTTTCCTATCTTTTTTAATGTCGCAGAATTTACATCGGATCCATTTTGGAAGAATTACGGGTTGTTCGCTGAGAGAAACTTCTATGTTCAGTAGATAAGAGATGTGAGTACGCAGATCTCGACGAAGCTGCGGTACAGCAGCACGTGCGCGCAAATGGGGGTCCATCAAAGCTAGAGACAGATTCATGATAAACTTGTGGCGAGACATTTTTTTGTTTGATACATTAAAATCATAAAAATTATATATATATATATATATATATATATTGTATATATGTATAAATAACAAATTTAATTATTTATTTATTCATTTAGTCAACTAAAATGCATGACATTTTCATTCTCATGTCGAGAAATCTCTAAGCTTTCAACGTATACTTTTGAAATTCAAAAAATTTGAAACAATTGTTATTGTTTACAAGCAAAAAGTTATATAATTATTCTAAAATTGCTAAACAATTATAATCAACAATACACTTACCTTGAGAACTTTTACTCATAAACCGCACACATGGGTCTCTGAGACCCTTGACCAAGTTTGGATGATGACACTTTGAGCCTCTTGGGTAAAATGACGTGCACAACCACTTGAGTCGATCGGCAGAAACCTAAACTGAATTTACATGGGTGGGAGAAGTGCTTTTTCGAAGAATTGTGGAGGTGAGCGACAAAAGTCACTTTCTCGCTGGGTCTGTCAGACCCAGTGTGCGGTTCTAGGGTTAAAACTATATTTTTCTACTGAAAAATTACTTCAAATTTTCCCATGAACCTAGAAAAAAATTTATTATCTTGAAACCTTTCAAAATCCTTAAGAGCTACATAATTTTATTTCAAACTCTTCAAAGATCTATATTCTATTTTAAATTTCTATCAAAATTTGCTTTTGTTTTAAAATATTTTCAAAAATTATGTTGAAATTAATTTTTTCAAATGAAAATCATTTGCAATTTTACCAGGAATCTTAAGAAATACTTTTAAGAAAACCTTACATAATCCTTAAAAGTTAAAAAATTTTATTTAAAACTTCTAAATATCTCCTCAATTTACTCGAATTTTCTCTATATGAAAACATTTTGAATTTTTATTTACACATCAGTATTCAACATTTTCACTTACAAATTATAATTAACATTGTAGCGTTCAAAGTTTAAGTTTAGCTCTTCGAAATTTCAACGATCCATAGCTTTCTGTTTCAAACAATTCAGTTTTAAATTGTTTAGTCTTGAATATTTCATTTATAATTGTTCATTTTAAATAAACAGTCAAACATTGATGACTATTAAAAAATGGTTCTTTTTCTTAATTAAAATTTTTTAAATTAAACTCGTTAAAAATGGTGTATTTTAGACTGACAAAACAGATAGTTTATAAATTTTCAGTCGGAAGTTTACACTTGATTAACTCTTAAGGCTTTCGAATTGAAATAATTCAATTTTTAACGTAAAAATCTGTAAATTGTTTAATTTTAATAGAATCAGAATCGCCCTATAAAAGCAATAAATTATTTTTCAATTTCGAATACACGAACTGCAGTTCAATTTTAAAAATCATCAATTATTTTTATATTTGCACTCGATCAACGTAAAACATTTTTTGTCAAAAAATTTCAGTTTCAAATGCAAAGTTTCAATTAATTTTAGCATTTCTTAATTTCTTGGTGTCAACTTGAAGTTTTGGTAACATAAAGGTACACATTTTCTTTTTATAACAAACATTGAACTCCATATTATTCTTGAACTTTGTTCGAAAAGCATCAGATCAATGTTTATTTAATTACTAAAAAACCAAAGTCGCATTAAAATAGCGAGAATGCAGAAATAGAAGACACTTAGTGCCTGGAAATGGGCACTTCCAATAAACGCGCATGCCGTTTGGACTTCCTAATGCATCAGCTACGTTCCAGCGTTTGAAATATAAGATCATAAACGCCGATTTGGAACCTATTAAATGGCTGACTATAGTTCTACAGAACCTCACTCCTGTTATCGAATACACTGCGCCGAATAGCGTTAAAGAGCTGCGTAGATTCTCAGACTTTACTTCCTGATATAGAAGGTTCAAACCCAATTTGGCTGGTTCAAGGTATTATTATTTACTATTATTTCAATTTTTGTCTCCCGGCTTTCTCCCGGTTCTCCCGGTTAATATTAGTGATTTCTCCCGGTTCAGAAATCAACATATACCCGATAAGCATCAGCAAACTTTTTTGCAAGAAATCAGTTGACGTTGAATCATATAAACAATTTAAAAATAGTTTCGCACCTCCGAGAGCACCTATCACAAGGAACTGTGCTGGGAACTTCTTGATATACAATGCGGTCACGGTATGTTTTCTTCACTTCTGCTTTCAGAAGTGAAGCATCTAGATGGAGTAATGCACTTTTCTCACTTCTGATGTTAAAATTCAGGCCAAGGGTCTCGGCCGCTTGCTCCGCGGCTTTGTAAAGGAACGCTCCTTCGTCAATCATCTCGTGGTTCCTGACCATTTTTAGGAGAGGATCTCTGTCATTGGCTACGATATAAGCTGTACTTAGAACAATTCGGTTATGAAGACACTGGAGATTCAGAAGTCCGCGTCCGCCTTGACGGCGTGAAATGTATAATCACGGAACTGACGAATTGATATGCAAGCTTTTATGCATATGCGTCATCTTACGTGTGGTGACATCAAGGGCCTTAAGTTCGTTCTAATAACACATATCCACAAGCTCAGGGTCCTCGGGAACGCCAATAATCTTTCCGTTCTTCAGATGAATTTTGGCACATTTATCCAATCCAAAGTCCATCCCAATCTCTCCTGTGTACTTCGCGACGATATTTATGGCAGTTTGAAGTTTGCCTTTACCAGAGGCATAGAGCTTCAGGTCATCCATATAAAATACATGAGTGACCTTATGATCGCGCTGGTTAGTGTCGCCACAGAGGTATCCAGAAGCATTTCGTAGTGCGAGAGATAGAGGCAGAAGTGTGATGCAAAAAAGCAAAGGGCTCATGGTATCGCCCTGAAAGACGCCCCTCTGCAATGTGACGTTGTTTGTTGTCACACGATACTTTCCAGATGAGATAGTAAATCTAGTTTTCCAAAGAGGCATTAATCTCTCTATGCATCTCACTATGTGTGTCTGCACCTTCAAACTTTCTGTGGTATATGCGTATATTGTATATATAGAGATAAGGATGTTACGCGCATGCTCATCAGGATAAGCAAGGGGATTTGGGCCCATTGAGCCAGTCTTGTATCACCCGGCATTGATAACATGAATAAATTGATGGGATCTGAAATGTGGCTAATTATTACAAATATTACATTGGCGACGAGGATAATTTGAACTTAAAGTACGCGTGTTATCGATTACGCTAAACGAGCGTGGAACAGTGTAAGAAGAAGAAAATGAATGTGAGTGAAATCAATGTCGGAAGAGATTAAAAATGTGGAGAAGGCGGAAGTGAAAACTAGCTGGATTTATAAGTTATCAAAAGCTGAAGTGTTGGTGAAGATTAGGGAATACGGTATTGTAAATGTGGACGAATCTTAGAGTTTAGATGTACTGCGTAAACTTCTAGTAGTTACAGTACGAAAAAGTGACGCCGGAAAATTACAGGATAGTGATAATTCGGATAGTGAGGGAAGCAAGAAGGATATTAAGGTGGAAGAGCAGAAGGATATACGGTTTATTACGAAAATGTGCTCGAGTGATAAAATTCATGTACAGTTTAAGTTAGGTGTGGACGATTGGGAAATTTTTATTGAACGTTTAGAATTCTATTTTAATGCTTCAGATATCGCGGACGATAAAAAACGCTCAGTACTCTTAACAAAGGTAAATATTGATACATATAATTTGCTATGCAATCTTTCGGCTCCTCAAAAGCTGAAAGAATTAACCTATGCAAAAATGGTTCAAAAATTAAATCTGTCTCCTCCTCCTTCGGAAATAGCTGAAAGAGCAAAGTTTGCCGTGATTAGTCAAAATGCGGGAATTAAAATCGCGGAATTATAGTTGGCAGCTCGCCACTGCAAATTCACGAACGACCAAGAACGCCTTCGTGATCAATTTGTCGCTGGAGTTTGCGATATGACAACAAAGATTGAACTTTTCCGTCAAACAAATTTGACCTTTGATAAGGCTGTGGCTCTGGCTACTGAAATCGAATCTGCTCGTAAACAAGATGGGTCATCAACAAATAAAAAATAATTTACAGCGTAAAGGCGAACCGAGTTCTCAAGCAGGGAAGAAACCAACGTACTTTACGTGTGGTAGAGATGGTCATGCGAAACCAAATTGTTAATACAAGGATTATAAGTGTCGCAATTGTGGAGGTTAAGGTCATCTCGTTAAAGTCTACCGGAAACAAAAGCAAGTCCGAGAACAATGACGAGGATCAAGAGGACCTAATCAACAGCGTAGTAAACTCTATTTATAAGTTAGAGAAAAAACAAGGTATATAATGATACAGTGGACCCTCAATTCTAAACTAATCTTGTCAACAACGTTCCTCTGAAAATGGAAATAGATACCGGTTCAGCAGTTGCGGCGATATCTGAAAAAGATAAATTGAAATGGTTCCCTAAAATTGAAGTGGAAAAATTAAAGTATAAGTTTAAAGTAGTGGGGGGATTAGCCCCTGTCGGTGTAATGCGAAATTTAATAATAGAATGTAATGGCATAAAAGCGGTAGGTGATTGTTACGTAGTTGAAACTGATATTCCACTGTTAGGTAGACCTTGGCTCAGGAAGTTTAATTTATTTCCAATTCCGCTGACACATGTTAATAAGTTCGGGCCAGTTGTTTCGATGCAGGGAGTTCTAGTAAATAAATACCTGGAATTATTTGCGGATGGGTTAGGGGCATATAATAAAAAAAAAATATCCCTTATGATGAAGCCTGATTCGAAAACAGTATTTAAAAAGACTAGACCGCTGCCATTCGCATTAATAGAAGGGACAAATTCTGAATTGGATAATCTAATTAAAAGTAATGCTCTAACATCGGTTGATTTTTCGGAGTGGGCTACACCAATTGTTTCACTTCTAAAAAATGATGGCTCGATACGTATTTGTAGGGACTATAAAATTACAGTGAATCCCTGCCTCGAAATAAAACAATACCCATTACCCCGTAGCGAAGCAGTTTTAAAGAAATTGTCATGGGGGGGGGTAACATTTTCTAAAATTGATTTATCGAACGCCTATCAGCAGGTATTATTAGAGGAAGATAGTTAAAAACATACAACGATAACTACCCATAGAGGTTTATTTCAGTATAATCGTTTACCGTTTGGTATAGCGTCAGCTCCTGAGGAATTCCAAAAAATCATGGATGAGTTAACGGCAGATTTTCCGGGAGTTGATTTTTTTTAGATGTTGCTTTTTTCACAGGAAAAACTGAGGTGGAGCATGACGGAAAACTGGACCAACTGTGTAGACGATTATGTGAAAGCGATTTAGGAATCAATAAAGATAAATGTGTTTTCAAAGCCGATCAAATACAGTATTTTGGGCTGATTATTGATCAGGTAGGAATTCGACAAACTTTAGACAAAACTGAAGCGATTGTAGATGCCCCAGCCCCAGTAAACATTAAACAGCTGCAATCATTTCTTGGTCTAGCAGCGCATTTCGAAAGGTTTATAGAAAATAGGGCGACGAAGCTTAAACCATTATACGATTTACTTAAAACAAATAATAAATGGCTCTGGAACGAATTATGTGAAGAGGCATTCGTTAATATTAAAAAAGTGATTGCTTCCTTAAAAGCACTAGTGCACTACGATCCCGACTTAGAGTTAATTTTGGCATGCGACACATCACCGTGTGGGTTGGGAGCAGTAATTTCGCACAAGATGGAAAATAGTCAAGTGCGACTGATTGCTTTTGCACCACGGCGACTGAATAAAGCAGAAACGCATTACGCTCAAATTCATAGGGAGGCGGCGGCTATTATTTTTGGTGTGGAAAAATTCTATATGTATCTCTATAAAAGAGAATTTGTATTCGAAACCGATCATAAACCGCTGACCTTGATTTTTGTCCCTCAGTGCGGCATACCCTTAATTGCGGCGAATAGGCTGCAACGTGGCGCATTATTTTTATCAGCGTTTCAGTTTAAGATTAGACATATTTAATCTAAAGATAATGCAGTTGCTGACAGTCTGTCACGACTGCCTATGGAAGAGCAAACCACGAGTAAAAGCAAGAATTTAGAATTGAATATTAATATAAAATATATTAATGATCGCGGGTTTCTAAACGCTAAATAGGTGGCTCATCAAACGCTGA
>CAKNWT010257676.1:0-11239 GCA_932066315.1 Andricus coriarius
CAAAATAACAGATAAAGTTTTGTTAAATTCCAATTAAAGGCAATGCTCAATCCTTGAACAATAGACAAGTGATGAACAACCACAATAATGCCAAGGTTAGATTCTCCAAAGACTCCACACTCTCTCCTATCCGGCTCGAAGGACCAAAATGAACGAGTTTAAAGTAAACAAAAGTAACTTTATGAATTATAATAAAAATAAAGAGAACATATTAGAGGAGAGAGGTGGGCCAAGTAGAAAACAACCATGATTTACGCGAATAGAAACAAGGTTTATTTGCCTGGCATAAAAACCCTCCACTCAGTGAGTGGAGGGAAAAGCCCTTTACAATACTAACTAATGTTAAAGCTCTCACCATCGGGCACTCACATAATCCATTCCACGATCAATTGGTCAAAATATAATCCCACGTGAAGGCGATCCGCTCAGAAAGGTACACGAACGGAGAGATCAGCTCTCACACTAAACTGCACGAGAAAATGGAACAGCCACTTTTATCGCGAACTACACCAGAACGTGGAACAGCCACTTTATCGCGACAATCGGGAACGCGAACAAACTCACACCGAACACAAAAATACGACCGATCACGCTGAGCCCTCAAGCTCGTCTGAAGAGTTCAACAATTAGCAACAAACTCTGACCCCGCATTCCCACTCTAATCGACCGCGTATATTTACAAAACCCAAATTTTGTAAACATACCTGCTCGAACAATAAGCCTGCCGCAGGTACAATACCTTCCATACTGCTCGAAGAGAAAAGGAAAACAATCTTTTCGAGGTATTTAAAGAATAAATAAAATTTAACACAAATGTTTAATACAGGAATTATTTCGCTCGAACAAAGTTAAATAATAATATAAAAATGTGTGTTATGGGCCTTTCGAGATATTTAGATTTTAGCGGCCCAGCAGGGAATCCCGGGGGTAGCGTGGTCCAGAGCGCAGTCCTGATGGGGATGCAGGGGTGGAAACCCTCGGTGGGGGCAGGAGCATGAAATAGCCTACCGTCCGAAAGCAAGACTTTCACGATTCTAAACTGTGAAACTCTTGCCTTGAGTGTCCAGGCCGCGAGAGAAGGGAGGGGCAACGCACGAGATTCACAGTTGCAAACGGTGGAGTTCATGGGTTTGAAGCTTGGACTCATCGCAAGCGTCTAAAGGTTGGACTACGTGCTTTCGGACGACAAAGCCCATGCGACTGAAGCATGTATGCCCTATTTTATCTTGTGAATAGATTTCTTGCTTCTAAAGGATGAATTCAACGATATAACTGATGAAATTCTTGTTTTGAAAGCATGTGTAATACAAGTTACAAGCTCCAAAAGCATGAAAGTTCATCCTTTCAAAGCTTGATTTTTCTCTCTGTGTAACAAGAAAAAAACATTGTTGTTTCACACAGTTCGAGCGGTAACGGTTTATTTACACCACTTTCATATATTTCGGCACAACACTTCTAACCTCTGCTTTGACCGATTGATACATAAACGTTTCTCGCAGAAGTAAAATTTAATTTTAACATACACAACGTATCAACGTTTCTGGATTAAGAGTGTGGAACGCGTTTTGACATTTGACACATGAAAGTAAGGTTATGAAAGGCCGGATCCATAACATCATTTCCCGAAAATTTTAACAGGGTCACCACGCAAGCCCTTATTTGGCTAGAGGCCCTTTTCACTACAAGGACTTCGACAGAATCTGGCACCTTTTTCGATTACATTTGCTCTAATGCTGCCTCAATTTCCTCCCCTGTGAAGGCTTTTTTATCTTTCGCTGACTTCGGGTCGTTATAATACATTTTTTCTCGCAGTTCCTTCTGACTATATGTTTCCCGCTCTGGTGTGCCATAACAGAAAGTATTGTCCAGTAAATTCTCTGCAGTATTTCGCCAATCTATCTTAGGGCCATTTTTCCGCTTATTCAGCTGATTACAGTATGTGATTTTTGTTTCTCGCAACACAATTTGTATGCATATTCTCACGAATCCTTAGCTGCTTTATTTTAATATGCTTCCCAAATACGTTGTTTTTTGAATTCCAAATTCTTATCGTAGTTCCTTTCTATTTTATAATATTCTAACTTTGATTCATCCATTCTTCTTAGGTTTACCGTTTATGTTTTAACAGTTCGTCTTACCTGGTAGACTTTTTTCTTTTACTCAATTAGGTATAGCTCCACGATTTAACCCCATATTTCCTGTTCTTATCAAGGGGTATAGCTTCTTTAGTGGCAATATTGGGTCTTCTTCTTACCTCTCGCGCTAAATTACCACTCTAACTTGTTGTTGCATTGTTTGATCGTAATTTCATCCAAACATTCTGTCATCTTAGCATCCAATTATAGCCAATCATCTTTATCCATCAAAAATCTTGTAATCAAATGCCTTTGAACTACGTCGTTTTCTCTCATATGTGGTTCCAAATCGACAACATTGGCATTGTGGTGACTTGAAGTACAGCTTCTCATTATTTTCCAGGATTTTAACAAGTGGATTGCCGCTTGATTTGACTGAATAACATTAAAGCTTCTTTATCAAAATTGAACAATTTTCGAAGGCTTTCAATTATCAGATCGAGGCAGTAGGTGAGCGGTCCAACCAGTCTTCAGCTGAGTCTTCGACTGGTTTAACTTCCTTTCTGCGCTGCCGTTACGAGGAAACCAAAGTTTTGATTTGTATTTTAGGCACACTACCGTGAGCCTCGGTTCCAAACTTAACTTTTAATTTGTATATCTGTGTACGCTGCCCTTTGGTCCTGACTTTGATTTGTTATTTTTCACTTTCTATGCAAGCCAATTCGGCTTTAGAGTTTGATATTATTTTTATATTCTGTACTCGTATTTGATTTTAATTTGTGCTTCCTCCAGCTGAATTCTAGTTCGCCATCCATGCATAGATTCAGTCTCCCAGTCTGGGAAAAAGACGTATGCTACTTTCGCTGTCTTCCAGCCACCCACTCTCGGCGTACGCTATGTAAGATGCCACAACTGAAATTTCATTCTCCTTTGCGGTGTACGCTACTGAAGCAACCGTATTTCATAATACTTAAACAAATGAGACTGATTATGTACATTTAAACCAAATATTTGAAAGTTTCGAAGCTCGTGAAATTGGCACACGAGTCGTGATTTTAATTTTAAGATTTTTATGAATTATATTCTGTTGAAACTTCGTACACGAAAAGACGCTAGACATACAAATATGTACTATCCATGGTTGCACATGATAGTTTATGGAACAAATGTCTGTTATGGGCTTTTGGAGGAATTTAAATTAAGGCGTCCCAGGGTGGAGTCCCAGTGAGAGCTAGGGTCTAGAGCGCAGGCTGGTGGAGATTCAGGGGGCGAATACCCCGCCGGAGGGTTTGGATGTGTATAGCCCAATTGGAGAAAAAAAAGCAAAGAAAAAAATCCTGCTTCACACAGCTCGAGCGGTAACAGTTCATCGCTAGAACTTTTCTCCATTTCGGCACAACAGTTTCAAGACAGATGTTGGAAGATTCAATAATTAGCCGAAAATTAGTTGGTTTGTACATCCCCGGGATAAATTTATTTGTTAATCCTCTAAAGTTATAACAATATACAGGGATTCTTTCTTTGAAAAATATTTTTGAAATTCTTCTTCTCCCATTCGATATCTGGAGACTTTAGTTGCAGGAGACAGCATATTCCTTTCCTTTAGCCCTGATTCTAGTAAGTCATCTCAGTGCTTGCGAATATCCAAGACACGCACAAGATTGTCCAGACTATTTTGATCAATAGGTTCATGATTAACAGAATGAGAATAATCTTCAAAATCACTGTCATCAATGCTCTCAAATGTTATATCATTATTAGTATCTGCAATCTCGACTTTATTTTCAATTGAATTACCAGTTTCGAAATCAGCTGGACTAATAGAGCTTACACTTGAATAAGCCATTCTATCTATATTTTTAAACTTTTCATTATATCCAGTAATATCATAAGAAATATAATATCAGAAATAGCAATCATCACTGTGACTTGTCGGATCGCACTAAATTGCAGATTCCAGGATAACTTTTGATCTTGAATCAAGTTTATCCCAATTATTTACCATGATTCTGTATGAATCGCATATACATCGAGGAACCCATGACTTATCTAAGTTTTTCATGAATATTTTAAAGCAATCAAATTTTTTTAATATAGTCAGTTATACGTGTAAATCTGCGAGCCTGTGCAGGTTTGTAATGACCGCAGATTTTTAAATTTTATATTTACATAGCAATCTTAAAGATATAATTACACCCATTGAACTTCCAATTAAAGAAATTGTAGCTCTGAAAACAACTGATTAAATCTCTCAAACTTTTAATACAATTTTACACAAATATTTCAGGATTTTCAAACACCACATCTCTTTTTATCAAGTAAAGAGGTCAGACAATCAAGTATACGGAAACCGTAAGAGTAAAACAATCTAGTTTAAATCTATGCTGGGCAAAACTAAGCTCAAATTTGGATTCAGCAATCTCAAAAATCTTAAGTCACTAAGTCTTGTGCAAATTCAAGATATGCTTAAAGTTTTGTTCCGCCATATTGGATCCGCCATTTCGAATTTTGAAAATCTGAGCTCAAATGCAGGTTCAGAAATTTCAAAAACCTTAAGACAGTAAGTCTTGTAAAAATCCAAGCATTTCTCAACAATTTTAGTCTGCCTTATTGATCGAATTCGGATTCAGCAAATTCAAAAACCTTCAGACACCAAATCCGTTACCAATCGAAGAACACAATTTAATTCGCTTTCTTTGCCTTCTTTGCTAGCCTTTTTGTGTGAAACTGAAATGTTTAAAGCACCATATCTCGAAGGAAAAAAATCGATTTGTAATGATACAAAATGGAAAAAAAATTGGTAAAGGAGTAAAAATCACTCCTCGTATAGGGAAAATCTGGACAATGGATTCATTTTTATGACATCAAAATTCTTAGCAGTAGTCCGGTCTTTAGGTACAAAAAAAAGTTAGAAAATGAATAACCATTTCTTCTCTTTTTTAAGAAAGGATAAAAATCTGGATATTGAATTGAGAGGAAGTAATGAAAACCCAATCAGTGAGAAAGGAAGTCATCTTCCGCAATGTGCAGCTGCCTTTGTTGGTAAGCCAGACGTATTATTTTCGTTTTGGCAGAATTTTCTGTAGAATTATATGTAAATTTGGTTTGCTACAAAAGTACATCTGAAATTTCTAATAATAATAATAATAATTCTTATCATTTTGAAAATTAATTGTAAATTTGCATTTTGACAATTTAAATGATTCCATCTTGTGTAATACATTAAATCCTTTATCAGGGTGTCTTGTGAACCTCAAATTATGTTCGTTTTGACACAAAAATCAGCCTAAAAATTTCTTTTAGACAAATTCTGAAACTGATGAGAAATATAAACTATTTCACTGAGAACAATTTCTGAGAAACAAAAATTGTTAACGATATTTCTCAAGAAATTATAAAATCGGTAAAATCTCGTAAAAAGAAGGGCCTTGATATTTCATTGTTTTATATTTATTTGAAAAAGCATTTTTCAACTATTGAATATTATACGTGGCGCGTCTTAGAAAATTTAAAGTATAGAAACTTGTATTCAATTAAATTATTCTGAAATAAAATTGATATATTCGTTTACATATCAATATCATAAAACCTGTCGCAAATACTACTTATTAGTTCAAAAATGCTTTTTTATAACACCCGCCTGATTTCATCCCTTTTCGATTCCTGTCAAGCTGGGTTAAAGTAGTGCTTTCCGAGCATGGTGACTTCCGAGGGAGTAAAAGTGTACTTTTGATCCCTGAGGAACAAAAGTGTGACGTCAGAGACAAATAATGAAAATTATACATCTCTGCACTGCCAAAAAGTGATCGTCAAGCGATCAGTTGATCACGTTGGAAGGATGTTTGACAGATTAGACCAACTCAAAGTGATAAGTTGCTATAAATAAACAATGAATTACCATAATTTACCATAAATAACAGAAAATTCCGGAAATTTTTGGATATTCTGTAATTCTGTTATCTGAATTTCCGTGAATCAAAAATTTTTCAAAACATACAGAGCTGGAGAAGGGAGGATGATACTCTTTCCGACTTGTGGGTTTGCAGTACTCATCTACGGCTCGTGTTCGCTCGCCTACTAGTCCAGGGAACGAAGATCAAAAAGGTGCCTTTTCACTACAAAATTTTAGAATGAAAACGAGGTATGCCATCATGTAGTGTTCAGGCCTGGGACGAAGACTTGTATATTTGCAGGCAAAAATATGTATTTAGAAGGAATTGCGCAATGTTCAAAGTTGGCGAAATCATGTTTTTGGGAGATTGCGATCAAGGTATTTAATTGCGAAAAAAAGTTTAATTATTATAAATTCAAGGTCTTTAAAAGATATTTAATTTGGTAGGTCGCCCATTGGAATTGTTTGATTTGATCCCTCACAAATTAATAAAAATCGGCAAAAATGGCCGTTTCGCGAAATCTAGTTATTTTTGCAAAAAGTGTATGCACATCTATTAAAGTGCCGGAAAATGTGTGTTTTGCTCAGCTGAGAGTATGTGTAAAATTTGAGCTCAAAATAATAAATAGTTTTTGAGAAAAGCTATTTGTTTATAAAAAAGGTACCGTTGTTTCGGTGGGGCTAACTTTTTTTAAGGCGGTCGCAAAGCTATGAAAGTGAACAAAGGAGGAGGGTCGATTTGGGCGGTTTTTGGCCTAATTTATTTTTGGGTCGAAACATTGGACAAAAAAATTTTTTTTTAGTATCTACTTACAATAATAAGTCGATTTCACCCTAAACGGACCACCCTGACTCCAGTACTTTCCCCCGCCACCCCCTCAAATTCTGAAAATGCCATAATTTGCGAACAGCATTTTTGGAGAGATTCGGCGCTGTGAAACTTGTATTTGTTTAATAAAATACACTATCAACTCGCTATTAACTACCTCTATTCTTATTTATCATTTTTTGTCTCTTTCCGCCCCCCCCCCTTTATTGGAGTGAAGGGGGTGGTTTTACTATTTATTCCTGCGCGGGGTATATAAATACAAGACATCTAAGCTTGGTCGGCAGAATCTACCAGGGTAGCCTAGTGTTTTTAGGTTCGCTGATTCGGAATCCGAGGTCTGTTAACCTCTATCACATCAGGTTCAAGGTTATTTTAAGGTCAAATTAAAAAAAGCTGTTAAACCGCTTGATGTTAATTAGATGTCGTGTCAAGGTCAACTCAATGTTACTTCAGGGTTGAGCTGAAAAAATGCACTTGCGTGAGCCGTTTCCAGATTGGATGACCTTAAGGGATTAAAGAACCTTAAGGGATGACAAGATCTGCTGACTTGGATTCAGCAACCCCAAAAACCTATGTATACAGTGACTAAAATTCATAACGCGGAATTTTTCAGCTTAACCCTGAAGTAATATTGAATTGACCTTGGAATGGCCTGTAATTGACATCAAGCGGTCGAACATACCCAGAATTCGGATTCAGAAACCCTAAAAACCTATATATCTATATTTCTGGATTTCTTTATCAGCTTTTTTCACAATTTGACCTTCAAATAACCTTGAACCTGATGTGACAGAGGTTAACGAACCTCGCAATCGAAATCAGCGACCCCAAAAACTCTAGGATACCCTGGTCAATTATGCTTATCAAGCTTAGATATGTTGTATTTATATACCCCGTACACGAATAAATAGTAAAACCACCCCCTCCGTACCCATAAAGGGGGGGGGGAATGATAAATAAGAGTAGAGGTAGTTCATAGCGAGTTGATAGTGTATTTTATTAAGCAAATACAAGTTTCACAGCGTCGAATCTCTCCAAAAATGCTGTTAGCAAATTATGGCATTTTCAGAATTTGAGGGGATGGCGGGGGTAAGTACTGGGGTCAGGGTGGTGCGTTTAGGGTGGAATCGACTTATTATTGTTAGTATATACTAAAAAAATTTTGGTCAAATGTTTTGACCCAAAAATAAATTAGGCCAAAAATCGCCCAAATCGACCCTCCTCCTTTCAAGCCGAAAGAGCTATAGTGTCATGTACGTTTAGTGGCTAATTGATTTTAGAGTATTAAGTAAGTTAAAAATGACTGCAAAAGAATAGTACGTTTTTGTCTCGTACACAAATGGAATAACATCTGTAATTTTGATCCTAAGTAATCGCTGTTACAGTCACTCGAACCTTACACTTTGTGCATGATTTTAGGATGAAAATATTTTCTGTGCGTTAATTGGGGAGGCAGTTACTTTTTTTTATAATAATTATTTCAGCCGTAATTTTCAAGATAAGCAGCTAAAATTGGTAAATAGTAATAACTGGATACTCATATTAATTTTAATATAATGGTCAGAAAAATCAGTTACGAAAATACTGTTTAGAATAGCGGTTTATTTACGACCAAGATCGGTCACAGTGTATGATGTAACAAATGGAAAAATCTCATGAAAGAATGGACATATCGAGATGTTTTTTTTTTAATTTCTGCTAACTTCTTGCGCTGATTACAAATTTTGCATTGAAAGCTCAGAAATAGCACGTTTCATGCTTGAAAACTACTTGTACTTTTTGATATTTTCACCAATTGTACTATTGCTGGCATAATTCTTCGACGTAATGTAAGCAGCATTTTATTATTTTTAAGTTTATTCAATAATGTTACAAAAAATGTGTACTGAATGCAACATTTGTTTTTCAATAAACTTGGGTCATAACGTTTTCATGAAATTTGCTGAAGTAAGTTTTCGATTTTTAAACTTTTTCGTATCTCCAGATTTGCCGCGCATAAAGTTAAAGATTTCTATTGAAATACAAGATATATAGTAGTAGCACAGGCGGAATGTCGAATGGTCAGAGGTATATAAATGTGCGATTTCTTGTTATAAGTGTAGTGTGTAAAATCGTACAGTTTGGTAAGTACATGTAATCACAATATTTAATACAGTAAATGAAAGCAAAAAATTTGTTGTTTCCAAATTAGCACGAGTATTTCAAAAATGTAATCTACATACTCGCGGAAAGTTTCATTTAAAAAAAACTTGCATCTGTCTCAGCATCATGTGCGTAAACAAGTTTTTTTCCACACACACACACACACACACACACACACACACACACACACACACACACACACACACACACACACACACACACACACACACACACACACTTACTCACACACACACATGCATATGTATATATACATGTATATATATATAAGGTTAAATAAGGTTAAATAAGGTTAAATAAGGTTAAATAAGGTTAAATAAGGTTAAATAAGGTTAAATAAGGTTAAATAATATATTATAAGGTTAAACAACCACCGCAGGGTCTCACTGGGAGCAACTGAGGATGAATGTCCATCAATCACTGCCGAAGAGGTGAAGAAAGCACTGAGAGGAACGAAGAACTTTTCTGGTGCTGGATCAGATTGCATCAAGAACTTCTGGTGGAAGAAGTTTACTTCTGCACACCAACATTTGGCCCGCATATTCACCTCATTTTTAAAGTCAGAGACACCCATTCCGCAGTGGCTGGTGTTAGGACGCACTATACTCCTACCGAAAAAATGCAACTTGTCCAACCCAGAGAATTACAGGCCAATAACTTGTTTGAACACACTGTATACGATCTTTACAGCTGTCCTAAACAACAGGATTGATCGGCGAATTGAGTCTGTGTGGCGTGAGATGTACGAACAACGTGGCTCCAAAAAAGGTGCAGCAGGTTGTCGAGAGAACCTGCTAATTGACAGGTGTGTCTGCAAAGACGCTGCAGCCCATCAACGCGTCCTGTCAATGGCCTGGATTGACTACCGGAAAGCTTTCGATTCAACCTCTCATAGACTTATCATCTGTCTGTTGGAAAGCTTGAAGGTGCATCCGTACATAGTGAGATGCATAGAGAGATTAATAGCTCTTTGGAAAACTAGATTTACTATCTCATCTGGAAATTATCGTGTGACAACAAACAACGGCACCTTCCAGAGGGGCGTCTTTCAGGACGATACCATGAGCCCTTTACTTTTTTGCATTACACTTCTGCCTCTATCTCTCGCACTACGAAATTCTTCTGGATACCTCTGTGGCGACACTAACCAGCGCGAGCATAAGGTCACTCATGTATTTTATATGGATGACCTGAAGCTCTATGGCTCTGGTAAAGGCAAACTTCAAACTGCCATAAATATCGTCGCGAAGTACAAAAGAGAGATTGGGATGGAGTTTGGATTGGATAAATGTGCCAAAATTCATCTGAAGAACGGAAAGATTGTTGGCGTTCCCGAGGACCCTGAGCTTGTAGATATAAGTATTATTAGACATCTTAACACTGGAGAGACCTATACATACCTGGGCGTGCCTGAAAGCCGCATTCAGGACCTAACATCAGTATAGGAGTCTCTCCGAAGCAAATACAAGCATCTTCTCCGACAGATTTGGTCTTCCAATCTGTCAGCGTTGGACAAGATATCTGCGACTAACATACTTGCTGTCCCGGTTCTACTCTACTCGTTTGGGGTGGTTCAATGGACGAAGATCGAACTTAAGGCCCTTGATGTCACCACACGTAAGATCATGCATATGCATAAAAGCTTGCATATCAATTCGTCAGTTCCGCGATTATACATTTCACACCGTCAAGGCGGACGCGAACTTCTGAATCTCCAGTTTCTTTATAACCGAATTGTTATAAGTACAGCTTATATCGTAGCCAATGGCAGAGATCCTCTCCTAAGAATGGACAGGAACCACGAGATGATTGGTAAAGGAATTTACAAAGCCACGGAGCAATCGGCCGAGACCCTTGGCATACCGTGACCGCATTTTATATCAAGAAGTTCCCAGCGATAGGTGCAGAGCGTGTCATGCACACGCTGAGTACCTGGAACACATATTATCGGGGTGTCCCACGCACTCAGGAACGACGTACATCTACAGACATAATGCGGCCCTAAGAGTCCTTTATTACCATCTTTGTCGCTCTTACGGTGTTGGCCGCGACCCTGCCCTGCCGAACGCTCCGAGGGAGATAGAGTCAATTGTCTAAAACGAGAAGTGCCAAGTTTTCTGGAACTACGATTTTCGGACAGCAGTCTCCGCTGCACACTCGAGGCCTGACATTTTTCTCCAAGACTTCGAGAAACGAACTATATTCGTGATCGAATTCTCGGCACCGTCTGAATACAACATCACTGCCCAGGAGAAAGAAAAGGAGGAGAGGTATCAAGACCTT
>CAKNWT010257687.1:0-11453 GCA_932066315.1 Andricus coriarius
GTTTTGCTGAACATTTGTTCATCATTAAAGATTTAATTATTTTATTAGAAATTAAACTTCAATTAGCTAAAAAACAGATGAATAAGTCAAATTTCAACCAATCATCTTTTTTTTTTTGATTTTGTGAAAACATACAAAATAAGGAAGTTCGAAATATTTTCGATTGTAGCGTTGTGATTTTTGACCGTCGTAAAAGAACAATCATCAACAAACGGGTTCTTCACTGTAAAAAAAAAGGAAGCATGTAAAATTAATTTTTTTGTCCTGGAAAACCTGGAAAAGTCGTGACATTTTTTTTTGTAAAAAGGTTTTAGGTATGATTTGTTTAGGAAATTGTATGTTTATTCATTCTTATCATCCATCTTCGTCTTTTTTAGATTTACAAACATTTCAAAAAAGCAATTAATTTTATCAACAAATTGTTTAATCAATAAATAAATACAAATTCAAACAGAAATGATAAAAATTATATTTCTGATATGTTAGTTGTTTTATCAAACTTAATGATGATTCCTTATATCAATCTAAGGATGCATCCTTATCTGTGTGAAAAATATTATTGTAGAAAATATGAAACTTAACCAGTCAGACATTTGATAACAAAAAAATAAAATAAATAAAAAAGTGTTTGTAACTTTTTTTTCATGTCTTTATTTATATTAATTTTTTTTATAGGGTTTATCACACCCTACAAATTATCCGATTTTCTTCGAAGATTGCTCAAATTAAAGCAGTTAGCCTGTCAATTTAGATTGAAAAATAAAATGTGCTATGTTTTAGTGTAATTTTTTTGTTATCAGTGGTTAAAAATGTTGAAAAATTAAAATTTTGTAACCACTATGGTCGAAACATTAATTTTAGTGCGATAATTTTCAGGGATAGTTCAAGTTGCACGTCTTGAAATTTATATGTGCATTACAGAAAAAAATGTGCTTTATTGTGACTTTTTTTTATCGGTGGATAGAAATGAGAAACATTAACAAATTTCGTTTTTTTAGCCTGTTGTTTTTTTGGTCTCGAAGGTAGAAAAATAACAATAGTGAAGAAATTTTATTTTTTGGACCAATATATGGAAGTCTCTTTCAGTTCAATTTTCTTTTGGAACTCTCAAATTGAAGATTTTGGTATACAGATGTGGATTCAAAAATTTTCTATTTCATACTTATCTTTTTTGTTATTGAAGATTGACAAATGAAAAAAGAAAGAAAGTTTGTTTTTTTAGATCACCATAATGGAATTTTTTGTTTGATCTAGTTTGATAGTCTTCGATGATGGTTGATATTTATGGTCTTCGAATGTAGCTGTCCATCACAAAATAAAATTGTTTTATAATGATGTTTTTTTTTTACCAGAGGCTGAAAAATATGAAATTTTGTTTTTCGGACCACTATATGTTATAAGTTGGTAAAAAATTAGGATAATGATACAAATTTCTTTTTTAGATCACTATGCTCGAATTTTTTCCTTTAGTTAAATTGTCTTCAAAGAAAGCTGAAATTGAAGGTCTTTGCATGTAGATCTTCATCAAAAAATAAAATGTTATATGTTACAGTGATATTGGTTTGTTCTCAGAGGCTAAAAAAAATAAAAAAAATTTGGTTTATAGACCATTGTATGCTATACTTTCCTATTATTTCGATTTTTTGGGAAATGCTTGAAGTTCTTGACATGTGGATGGATGTGCATTGCAAAATAAAATTTGCTTTGTTATGGTGATGTTTTTTGTTATCGTGGGGTAAAAACATGATGGAAATGATTGTATTTGATGAAATTGTTGTTATTAATTTTATATTTTTTGAATTATTGTTTACAGACTTGAAGAGGAAGATGGTGGCTTTTTCGAAAAATTGGGAACAATCCTTGCAGACAAAGTACGAGCCCAAGAACTTGAGGAAGGACCAATTCCAAAAAAAAGGGATTTCGATGATGCTAACGGGGATGAAAAAGAGGAAACTTCCAGCGAAACAGAAAGTGTTATCGGATGTAATGAGGCCTTACTGGAAACTGATAGTGATCGAGATGAAACAGAAATTGTTCAAAATTTCTTGATGCAATCCGTAGGGTGGAATGTAAGTAAATTAAAAATACATTTAAAAAAATTTTTAAATCTTGAAATCCACAGTGTAAAAAAAAAAATATTGAACCCATACCTTCGAAAAAACAGATTTCAGCGATGAATAAAATTATATTTTTCACCATTTTGGATATTCTATCTTGCAATCAAAATTAAATTTTGAAACCCCCGAATGATGTTTTCTTTAAAAATTGCAAAAAGAATGGATTCATCCACCATAAAAAGACTTTTTTGTTTGTTAAAAAAGGTCTTATTTCGAGACAAGAATTGGCTCAATTTCAGGCGTAACGAAATTAAGCTGTAATGAAAAAATAATTTTTTTATGATGGTATAGTCCGGTGAATCAACCCAAAATAGCCATTTACTGGAACTGAACTCAATTTCCCTTGTTATGAAAAATATTCCTGTCAGATTTATTTTGTTAAATCCTTAAAGTGTAAAGTTAAGAGTATTTAAAAACATTTTTTCGGGTATTCGAAATACAAAAATGGCAATGTGAAGGCAAAACAGATTTTTTTAAACAATAACATATCTTGCAAACCAAATTTTTGTGCAAAATTCCCAAATATACCAAAAAAGCCTCATATTTTTAATAAAAAATTATAATAAGCAATAATTTTTTTAATTTTGACATTTGTCGAAGAAATCTGAAAAAATAATTTATAACTGTTGGAGAGCAGGATGATTTTTTATGAAAAATTATCTGATTTTTTAATTTTTTAATTTGGGGATAATGGGTTAGACATTAGAGTTTGAAATAACACATTTTTTGCGTCCAATATTCTATATCTTTGTTATGAATAATTTAGTTTTTTATAATTTTTTGTTATTTAAACAATTAAAAATTTAGAATTTTTATCTTG
Organism: Andricus coriarius; assembly: GCA_932066315.1. Taxonomy (NCBI): domain Eukaryota; kingdom Metazoa; phylum Arthropoda; class Insecta; order Hymenoptera; family Cynipidae; genus Andricus; species Andricus coriarius. Next base: position 2,938 of record CAKNWT010257687.1, read on the forward strand.
AAAAATCGTCCTTTTTCTCCAACGATGATAAACACATTTTTCAGATTTTTCTGATTATTGTAATTGTGAAAAAAAAGATTGTTTGTTACAATTTGTTACTAAAAATGTAAGCTTTTTTTTTGTGAATTTGAAAGTTTATTTTCCTTGAAGAATAAATAACATTGAGGTGATTCACGACTGTGATTCATTTTTAAAATAATTTTAAAATTGGAAATATTTCAAAACACTTGAAACAAAAAATAGATTTTTGAAGATTTCGAGATAAAATTTTAAAGCTTTTCAAAGATTTTGAAATCTTTCAAGATAATAAAAAATGTTCTTAAGATTTTTGAGAATATTTTAATTTGATACTTTATTTTGAAAAACTAATCTCAAGAGAATGTTTAAAAAGATTTTTAAAAAATACCACATATTTCCCGAAAAATAAAATTCCCGACACTGTGAAATTCCCGAATAATAAAAATTCCGAATTTTAAAATTCCCGAATAATAAAAATCCCGAATTTTAAAATTCCCGAATAATGAAATTCCCGCTTAACAAAATTCCCGAATTGGGAAATTCCCGAATAATAAAATTGCCGAAAAACAAAAATCCCGAATTGAAAAATTCCCGAATAATAAAAATCCCGAATTGGAAAATTCCCGAATAATAAAATTCCTGAATTGAAAAATACCCGCATTATAAAATTGCCGAAAAATAAAAATCCCAAATTGAAAAATTCACGAATAATGAAAATCCCGAATTGAAAAATTCCCCAATAATAAAAATCCCAAATTTGAAAATTTCCGAATAATAAAATTCCCGAATTGGAAAATTTCCGGATAAGAAAATTACCGAATTGGAAAATTTCCGGATAATAAAATTACCGAATTGGAAAATTCCCGAATAATGAAATTCGCGAATAATAAAATTCCCAAATTGAAAAATTCCCGATTAATAAAATTTCCGAATAATAAAATTTCTTAATCTTAAAATTCCCGAATAATGAAATTCCCGAATTGGACAATTCCCGAATAATAGAATCCCCGAATAATGAAATTCCTGAATTGAAAAATTCCCGCATAATAAAATTGCCGAAAAATAAAAATCCCGAATTAAAAAATTCACGAATAATGAAAATCCCGAATTGAAAAATTCCCTAATAATAAAAATCCCGAATTGGAAAATTTCCGAATAATAAAATTCCCGAATTTGAAAATTTCCGGATAATAAAGTTACCGAATTGGAAAATTCGCGAATAATAAAATTCCCAAATTGAAAAATTCCCGATTGATAAAATTTCCGAACAATAAAATTCCCTAATTTTAAAATTACCAAATTGCAAAATTTCCGGATAACAAAATTACCTAATTGGAAAATTCCCGAATAATGAAATTCCGAAATTGAAAATTTCCCGATTAATAAAATTTCCTAATAATAAAATCCCCTAATCTTAAAATTCCCGAATTTGAAAATTCCCGAATAATAAAATGCCCGAAATGGAAAATTCCCGAATAATGAAATTCCCAAATTGAAAAATTCCCGCATAATAAAATTGCCGAAAAATATAAATCCCGAATTGAAAAATTCACGAATAATGAAAATCCCGAATTAGAAAATTTCCGAATTATCAAATTCCTGAATTCGAAAATTCCTGAATAATAAAATTGCTGAAAAATAAAAATCCCGAATTGGAAAATTTCCGAATAATAAAATTCCCGAAGTATAAAATTCCCGAATTGGAAAATTCCCGAATAATAAAATTTCCGAACATTTTATAATATTACGGAATTGGAAAATTCCCGAATAATAAGATTCCCGAATTAAAAACTCCCTAATAATAAAATTCCCGAATTGGAAAATTCCCGAATAATGAAATTCCAAAATTGGAAAGTTCCCGAACATTTTATAATATTACCGAATGGGGAAATTCCCGAAAAATAAAATTCCCGACAGATAATTGCCGAACAGTAAATTATCCGAATTGGAAAATTTCCGGATAATAAAATTACCGAATTGGAAAATTCCCGGAATAAATTTCGAAAATTCAGGAATTTAAACAATTAAAATAAAAAATACATATATTTTATTGAACAAAAAGACAATAATGAAATATTAGTTTAAAGAATTTTTTTTAATGTTTGAAATTTCAACAAAAAAAGTGTAAATGACTGCATTAAGAATAATTGTTTAAAATAATATTTCATTATTGTCTTTTTATACAATAAAAAATATGCATTTTTTTAAATTTTAATTTTTTCAATTCGGATATTTTTTAATTCGGCAATCTTCTGTCGGGTATTTTATTATTCGGGGATTTTCCAATTCGGTAATATCATAAAATGTTCGGGAATTTTAATATTCGGAAATTTTCCGATTCGGTAATATTATAAAATGTTCGGGAATTTTAAAATTTGGGAATTTTCCAATTCGGGATTTTTATTTTTCGGCAACTTTATTATTCGGCAATTTTATTATTCGGGAATTTTACAGCGTCGGGAATGTTATTTTTCGGGATTTTTCAGTCGTCCCGTTTTGAAGAGATTAAAAATATTTCATAACTGTAAAAGATTTCTGAAAATTAATCAAATATTTTAAAAATTTTCCCAAACTTTAAACTGACTCAAACTTTTCATAAAATTTTATAAAATAAGCAGAAATTTCTTAGAAATGTTCTGGATAACATTTTTTTTCTTTCTTGACTAAAAAATCTGTTTTGTTTGAAAATTCCACAATTTTGCTGAAACTTAATCTTTTTGTTTTGAAAATTCACTTGTTGTATAAATTTCAATTCTTTTTATGAAAATTTGAACTGTTTTTTTTTTTTTAAATTAAAATATTTGTTGGTTGAGGATTCAACTATTTTATTAAAAATTCGTCTTTTTGGATGAATTGAACTCTTTTCGATTTGAAATTAAAATCTTTTTCAGTTTCAATATCAACTATTACATTTTTTGTTGAGGATTCATCTTTTTTGGTAAAAAAAAGTCATATATCTTGGTTAAACAGGTATTTTTTAGTTGAAAATTCGTCTTTTTCGTAGAAAATTAATCTTCTTGGTAAAATTTTTTTTTTTTTTTTGAAAATTAAACTATTTTTGTTGAAGATTCACTATTTGGTAGAAATTTTGATTTGACATATCTTAAATTTGCAAACATATTTGTGAATTTTCTCAAGAGTCTTAGGAAAATTATATTTATTTATAACATAAGCCTGTTTTATGGGGTTTCAAAAAAATACCCATAAGTGAAAACTTTGTTTTTGCGAGTTTTTGACGCTAATTAAGACTTTTTCGGTTTTTTAAATATAAATTGTTTCTAATACACAAAATACTACTTTATACTGATAATTCAATATTTATATAAAATGTTTAAACAATGTAATATTGTTTTTAGCAATTTTCTCTCACTTAGAATAGAGTTAGAAAGTCGTGTTTTTTTTTCGAATTTTTCAATTCATTTTTAATTTTTCAGGTAGATTGAGGGAATAATTAAACAAACATTTATCATAACTGTTTGTTTAAATCATTTATTATTGTTCCTAATAATATTCTCTTCGAATAATGCTAGAAAAATGCAGTTTTTTATAAAATTTTCTACTTTTGATTTACTTTTCAATTGAATGGAGGTAATAATTAATTCAAGTTGAGAAAAATAATTGTTTAAACAATTTATTATCATTTTTAATAATGTTCTCTTTGAATAATGCTAGAAATTTGTGATTTTTTTCTCAATATTTAACTTTTTCTCAAATTTAACTAAGAGCGAAGTAATAATTATTGCAATTTAATAAACAAAATTGTTTAAACAAATTTGTTTTTAACTATGTTCTCCGATAGTCATGCCTTATAGTTGCGATTTTTTTCTGAAAGTTTTAACTTTTTGTCCAATTTTTACTCAGTCAGATAATAATTAATTCAAGTTAGGAAACTTAATTGTTTAAACAATGTATTATTGTTTATAACTATCTTTTCTTAGAGTAATGCTAGAAAGTTGCAGATTTTTCTGGAATATCAAGTTCTTCTTTGACTTTTGAGTTATAAAAAAATAATTAATATTTATAATAATATTAATTTAAACAACAAGTCTCTTAGTAACTATGCCGAAAGAATTTTGATTTCATGTGATCCATAAATTTGAATAATATTTCAAATATCTGTTTAATGTCAAATAAATATATTCACAGAAAAGAAAGAAATTGTTTAAAAAACGATTCTGTCTAATGTTTATTTATGATTTGTTCAGAACTAAAACCCAAGTCAAAGTTAATTTCAGACAGAATTGCAATTTTCTTGCATTTATGTAATAGAAGATAGTTATAAAAAACAAGAAATTATTTAAATAATTATTTTTATTGACGTAAATTAATTATTACCTTGCTCTAATTTAAAAGCAGAAAATAAGTTTAAAAACCCGGATAGACCCTATGCGTAAATATTTAGACAAGGAGTGATCTGTTCAGGAACGAGCGATTAAGAATGACTTTGATTTCATTCCTGCATTAATTGTTGATCGGCGTAAATGATTTTAACTCGAAGCAGACACGATTTTTAATACCACCGTGGGAATTGAATGCCTATCGTTTAAATTATCTCTTTTTATCCACAAACCGTAAATTAGCGAGAATATTAATAAATGACCTTGAAGTTTCCTATATCTATCGATTTAAACATGTTGAAAATTGTTATAAACAAACTAAGGGTCCGATTGCAAAAAAATTGGAATAATGTATTGAAAATTATTCTTAATTAATTTTTTTTTCTGAAAAAAGATCTTCTCCTTTCACTTCGCTGGGAATCGAACCTCCGAACTTTCGATTGCCGGTCGGGTTCATTCCCATTAAGCTACTAGAGATGGTACAAGTATAATTTTTCGAAGAATCTCTATTATCATCGGAGAATAACAGAAATGTTTAACGATATTTGTTCAGAAACAAAATTAATTTAAAAAAAATGATTTTTTATATTTATAACACCATCTATTATGAAAAAGACGTTAAAAATTTCTGTTATTCTCTGATGATAATACAGATTCCTTGAAAAATTTGACTTGTACCATCTAGCAAAATAATGCGTGTATTTTCTGAAAAAAGTTTCTTTTCTCGATCTCTCTAGTACCTTAATGGGAAAGCACCCGACCGGCAATCGAGAGTTCTGAGGTTCGATTCCCAGCAGAGTGAAAGGAGAAGATATTTTGTTCAGAAAAAAAAAATAATGAAAAATTTTGTTTAACAATTATGCATAATTTTTTAATAATTTTTAAACTTTCCAAATCATCATAAATAAATTAAAGATTCGTTAGAAAAACGGAAAACGTCTCTGGATTCTTTTTCAACAAATTTCGATGCGACTTTTTTTAAGTCATTTTTTTTTAATTACATTATTTTTTAAAGTTCGATAACTTTTATAAACAAATATTTTAATTGCAGACCAACTTTCTGTATATAAAAATCTACGTGCGTGCATATCTCTAAACGAATTTTCAATTTTGTTGAAAAACAAATTATTTAAATGATTGAATTTTTATTAAATTTTTGCAAACATTTCCAAATTATTGCAAACATATATTAGGCTTGAGTAAAAATGCAAAAATTTATCGAATCGTTTTCGCCGAGTGAAACAAATTGTGTGGGTTGACATCCGAAAAAAGAACAAAAAATATTTGAAATCGGTTAATATCTTCTGTTCTATTTTTGGATTGGAAATTAAAAAAAAACCTATTGGTTAAAAATTACCCTGAATTTTTTGTATGTACATTCTTTTATAGTTAATAGTAATTAAAAATTAATAACTAAAAATAAATTTGTTTATCGATTCAATTTTTTTTTTATTATTATTCTTTTTTTTTTAATGGAACAAAATTTCTTCGTGGTGTTTAACACGTTCCAAAATCGCTAAAAAAATCCAAAATCGTCAAATTCCTAAATCACAAATAAAATATTCTATCTGGAACAATAAAATTCTGTTTTGTTTTAAATGTTTAAATCCAAAAACCAAGCAGAAGATATGAATTGATTTTAAACTTTTGTTTAGATTTTTTCGGATGTTGAAAGACACTTTTGTTACTACCGAGTCTTCTAAATCATCGTATATTTATATAAGTTTGGAAATTGTTGTAAAAAGTTAATCAAATGTTAATAACCATTTTCTTTCAATTATTTTTGTGAAAAGAAAATAATAAAAATCCTTAGAGATTCACATGTACGCTTAGTGCGGGGAGCGCAGGAGGTGCTGCTCAGTCAAGCGTGACAAACAGGTTGAAGGCCGTAAACTTCTGATTGAAACTTTATAAACTATCTGTTGTTTCAGTCTAAAATATACAATTTTTAACGAATTCAATTTGAAAATTTTTAATGAAAAAAAAATAACAATTTTGTATTACACAGAAATTTTGACTGCTTACTTTAAATGAAAAATTATAAATAAAATATTGAAAACTAAAAAATTTGAAACTGAATTGTTTTAAACATAAAGCCTTGAATCTTTAAAACTTCGGATAGCTAAACTTAAATTTGAATGTTACAATGTTAATTTTAATTGTTTTAATTAAAAAAAATTTATTTGTAACAGAAAATGTTGAATTTTAATGTCTAAATAACAGATAAAAATGTATTAATTTAGAAAAATTGGAGTAAGTTGAGGAGATATTTAGAAGTTTTTAAATAAAATTTTGAAGCTTTTAAGGATTTTCAAAGGTTTTAAGATAATAAAAAAATTGTGTTAAGATTCCACGTAAAATTAAATATGATTTTAATTAAAAAACAATAATTTTAACCGAATATTTAAAAATATTTAAAAACAAAAGAAAATGTTGGTGAATGAGTAACAATTAAACAGTTATAAATTTTAAAAACTAGGAATAAGTGAGATATTTAGAAGTTTAGAACAAATTGAAAAATAATTTAAAACTTGAAAAAATGTCAAAAAATGTAAGACAATAATTAATAAAAATTTTATTAAGATTCCTTGAAAAATTGAAAATGATTCTTTATTTTTAAAAATTAATTTCAGGCGAATATTTAAAAAGATTCCAAACGATTTCCAAAACTGTGAAAATAATAATCAGGAAGATTTTGAGGCAATTTTTTAATTTTCGCAGAATTTATTAATAGTTTTAGGGAAAAATCGAATTATTTAAAAAGATATTTAGAAAATTAAAAAAAAATTCAATAATAATTAAAATTTGTAAAGATTTCAAAGAATGTAAAATAAAATGTCGATTTCTGAAGATTTTGAACTAAATTTATGTAGATTTTCAAGGATTTTGAAAGGTTCCACGATAATACAATTTTGTAAGGTTCCTGGGAAAATTTTAAATGATTTTTTAGTAAAAAAGAATATATTTTTAAGAGAATGTTTTAAAAGATTTCAAAACCAATTTTGATTCAAAATTAAAATAATTTAACTTCTAATGAAAATTCATTTCTTCTACTGAAACTTTAACTCTTCCTTTTTTGGTTGAAAATTGACCTTTTCTAATTCAAAATTTAACAATTTAGATAAAAATTCGTCTTTTTTAATAGAAAAATGAACTATTCCGCTCAAAAATCGCGTATTTTGTTAAAAAAATCGACTTTTTTGGTAGAAAATGATCTTTTTTTGAAGGGTAATCTCTTTGTTTGAAAATTCTTCTTTACGGTTAAAAATTTCAAGCATTCCAGTTAAATATCCATCATTTTAGTTTGAACATTCACCTTTTAGGTTGGAAATAAAATTTCATTATTTTAATTAAAAATTCATTGGTGTGGTTGAAATATGAGCTATTTGATTAAAAACTTTGTTTTTATTTGGATGAAAAGGAATTTTTTGTCGAAAATTGAACTATTTTGTTGGAAATTTGTTTCTTTTTTGGTTGAAAATTATTATATTTTTTAAACTGAAAATTATTATTTTTTTTAAAATGAAAATGTAATTATTTTTCCAGTCGAGTCAATGATTAAAAATTTTAGTTGAAAATTCATCACTTTGTTTGAAAATTTAACTACATTTTTGAAAGTTAGTTTTTTTTTGTTCAAAGTTAGTTTTTTTTTGTGGTGGAAATTAATTTTTTTAATTGAAAATTTAACTTATTTCCATGAAATATTTCATAGTTTTAGTTGAAAATTCATCTGTGCGGTTGAACATTAATTTCTTAAGCTTGAAATATAATTATTTAAGTTTTGGTTAACAATCTATCTTTTTTAGTAAAAAATAATTTTTTGTTGAAAATTCAAGTATTCTAGCTGAAGATTAATAATTTTAGTCGTAAATTCATAACTTAGATTGAAAATTAATTTTTTCGACTAAAAAGTTGAACTATTAAATTGTTTGCAGTCTTAGCTAAAATACATTATTTTTAACCGTACATTGCAATATAACAAAAAAAAACTGATTTTCTACCTAAAAATACGAATTTTAAACAAAATACATAAATTTTTAATCAGATAGTTCAATTTTCAATCAAAAAATACAATTTTTTAACAAATTACATAAATTCGCAACTAAATATCTTGAACAACATAGATTTGATATTAGTGCAAATTTGATTTGATTAATTTTT
>CAKNWT010257691.1:0-10187 GCA_932066315.1 Andricus coriarius
CTTGTGACATTTACTGAACTGCCGTGTTGTTCATATAAGTACTTGGAAGATCAGTAGATTTAATTTGGTTTTCAGTAAAATTTAGGGTTCTTTTTTCTGCGTGTGGTGTGCTCGCATCAAGTGTAAAACAACCAAAAGTTCTTTTCTCCCGGTTTCTCTTGTAAAAAATCGAGGTAACTTTTTCACGGAATTTCATATAATTCATGAAATCTGTGAATAAATTATGTTTTTATCCCCAATCACTCTAAAACCGTTTTTTATTCCAATATTGTTGTACGCTTTTATGTACAGCTAGAATTTCCCGTTGTTTTTTTTTTCATGAACAACACAGAAAACTTGTTTAATTTTGGTTAAAAATAACGTTAAGTATAATTAATTGGCACGTAGGTTTATCTATATTTATAATTGGAATTATTTACGTGGGTTTGATGCTCGCGGCAGAGCAGCGACGTCTGTGTTTCGAACGGTATTACTCAGAAGAATTGATTCCATATCTCACGCGGAACGAGAAGGTGAGCGAGATGAGGGGCATTGAACTACTCGTAGTGGTCTTACTCGGAAAGAGTACTGTATATGAATTGCAATGGGCATATATTGCAAGATCATTCTACATAATTAATTTCGTATATTCAGTGCCATGTTAGTCTGTATTCGTATTAATTTTGTTAATAATCCGGTAAGAGCGAGTAACAATGGTTACAAAGTTTTTCTATGCCGTCGTCCCTTGCGAAAAGAAATTACTTGTCATGCCAAGTGGTATTTTCGCGACAACTTGAAAGAGTGAGAATGCGCAGGCGCGTCCCGTAATTAAATTTAAAATTGCTTTTTTTTAAAGATTATGTGCTACCCAGATAACAATCGTGCGACGTACGCTTCAAGCACGCGTGCGAGTCGCACGATGCGACCCATATCGCACGAAAAGGGCAAGCACATTTCGCGACAAAGTGATGGGTAAATGCGTGCGTGCACAATGAGGCTCATTCAGCCATCACTCATATTTTGTCGTAGTCATTGCTGAATAAGTATAAACAATATGTCAATAATATCATTTATTGAGCAAATTCGATTCAGTTGAACCAAATTAATATCTTATTCCAAATGATTGATGTATTTATCTCATTCGAAATTATATTTTTACCTGCATTGTACATGCGCACAGTTGTCAAACTTCACGGTTTACCCAACATTGCTGTCGACGTTGTCGTCAGTGAGGTTATGTGAGCGTCATGTTATGGTGTACGCTAAAAACTGGTAAGCAAAGAAAAATATAAATAGATATTTTCTTTTAAATAGTAGAAAATTAAAAGTTAGGTTAAAAAATCTCACTTTTTCCACGTGTATATATGAAAAAACATACAAAATCATGAAATGATTTACAGTTTTAGGATGCTCTTGTAGAAATAAAGGATAGACTATCTTGATTATCTTAACGTCTACTGACAAATATGGAAAAGTTTCGAAGGTTACAAAGACCAAAATCTGGCAGAGGAAACTTTTCTGGAATCTTCAAGAATTGAAAATTGCAGTCTCCGCAAATAAGTATTAAAATAATTACCGTGAGTATAATAAAATCCGAAAACCTAACAATTATTGCAGAAGTAATTTCCTTCTCGACTTTTGCTCGAAATTTGTACACGTTGCTTTTTTTATTTTTGGATTAAAAAAAACATTGTATTTGTATTTTAATAAAATTTATGTTCTTATTTATTTCGAAAATTTCTTATAATTGTAACATTAATTATGATTTTAAATATTTCACGCTATTGGTAGAGGGGATGCACTTCATGGACACGCGTGCCACTCGCACGACGTGCGATGCATATGTCACGCATATGCGGACACATCTGTTTGGCGATCTGCGTGACACGCATGACGATTTATTTGTACTCGTGCCTGCACCGTGCGTGGCGCCGTGCGCGCATGTTGTTATCTGGGTAGTATTTATTGCAAACCAGCTTGAAATCCAATAAAACAGCAATATGCCTAAATTTGAGGAAATAAATTAGAAATTTGATTGTTCTATCAAGTACGGTAGGCAGGGTAAGTATATAATTTCACATTTTATGCTGGAAAGCAGGAGTTTTTGTCTCAACAGCGACACGTTTAAACCTATTAAGAGAAAGTCAGTGCAAAGTTTAAAAAAAATTCAAATATATATTTTTCTTAAATTAAAAGCTTAACTAGTGTTTTGTTATATTTCATTAAATTGATGGATTTCAATTGAAATGATGCAAAATAGCTCATTCTTAATTATCAAGAGTACGAATACAAATTTCGGGATGTAAAAATTCTTCATTTAATGTCTGGGAAATAATAATTTGGAATTTTTAAGGAAAAACCTTATTTCATCGACTTCTTCCAGACAATTTAAATCAATAAAAAAAATAAATGGTCTGGAAGAAATAATTAGGAGTGAGCTATTTTGCAATATTTCAATTGAAATTTATCAATTTATGTTACATTTTTAATGTTTGAAAATAGGTTTGAATTTTTTAAAACCTTTGCTATTGCCAACTTTGAATAAGTTGAAACGTACCGCTTTTGAGACTGAATCTCCTGCTTTCAAGCATAAGCTGTAAACTTGTATGCTTACCCTACCTACTGCCCTTAATTTTAATGTTTTGTCATAAATATTAGCACGCAATCGTCGAAATAAGAAATTTTTAATTTAATAACGTGACGCGCCTGCGCATCCCCACTATTGCAAATAGTCGCGAAAATACTACTTGGCGTGAAAAGTTTTTTCTTTTTGTAAAGTATCTTTTACGTAATAGGTCAAAAATGTAATTCATGTGATGAGAATCTCTTGGTTCATGCAAAATGGGTATTAGAAATCCAACATTTTTAATTGTTAAACAATTGTTAAACTTAAATTACTAGCTCATTTAAAATTGTTCTATGTCAATTATCAATATATATCATAATAAATATCTAATAAAATAGAGAAAAATAATCAGGCGATTGATAATACGCTAAAATTCACTCACACAAGCATTCTGCAAACATTTAAAAGACGTTTCTAACGATACACAAAAAATCGAAAATATCGAATATAAAAAAAAAGTTAAAGCTTAGCGACTCGATTTAAATTCGGTCAATGAATGATATATACAGGGTGTCCAAAAAGTAACGAAACACCTTAATAATTTTCCAGGTAAAATATTTTTCAAAAAGGTCAAGGTCATTCTTAAAGTAACTTTTAACAAGAAATCCAGCGGTGAACTTGAATTTGACCTTGAGCTTAACCTTCAAGGTTATTTCAAGGTAAATCGAACAAGCGGAAAATTTTACGTCCAAACATGTACTCAGGTCGTAGATCAAGGGTGACCTTGAACTTCAGCTGAATGTTATTAGGCTTGGCCTAGGTATGGGGTGGGTCCAGTCTGTACTGCTGCGGCTCAGATGTTCACGATAAACTTCGAGGTCATTCTTGAAGTAACTTTTAACGAGAAATCCAGCGTTGACCTTGAATTTGACCTTGACCTTAATCTTCAAGGTTATTTCAAGGTCAAATTTGTTTTTTCAATTTGGAAGCCCTTTTTTGACAACGGCAATCGAAAGAGCAGAACGTGAATCTAAATGTCGTGAATCTAAACGTCGTGAATCTAAATCCGAACTCCGGACCTATTTTCCCAAAGGCCCGTCAACCTTCAGTCCCAGTCTCAAGTACAAGTTCAATCAGTCTCAGTCTTGATCCCAGTATCAATCCAGTACTTCAGTCTACAGTGTAGGAGCACTATTGGTACAATCTATTAGCAAGGTCCTGCAGTCTTCAGTCTTTCATCCGGAAGTCCCATCTGCTGTCTACTGAATCCGAAATTCCAGACGCTCTTTGTCAAGTAACAGGTTTCAATGAATTCTTTAAGTCCAGAGTTCACCCCCTGCGACTTCTTTCCTGAAGTGCAGATTTAATTCCAATTCCCATTCAACGGCATTTTCCAGGTCTGTTATATCGCAGTTCAACCCAAGTTCTGAAGTGAAGTGCCTCTCTGTTTAAATTGGATTACCATCACTCAGTGTAATATTGGATTACTCATCAGTTTTATCAGAAGGTAAACAACGAATCCTGCCTCTACCAAAATCTACAACCTCTCTCTCTCTCAATTCAACGTACTCTTTTTCACCAATTTATTATCACCCTTCCATCTTCCTCATGAGTATTATTGCACAATCCCCAGAGCCGTTTCTCCCCTAAATTTCTTGTAAGTCATTCCCTATTACTATATTGATCTTTCAATAATTGTCTATTACTTCTTTCTATTTTGGGTCCCCCACACATTCATTTGTCCCTGAACCTGTTCCCTTAGCCCAGAACCTTCCGTTCTGCAGATAAATCAGGATCTACCCCGGACCACTGTGTATGTACTCCTAATTACCATCCTAGGACTTAACATACTTATTATTTCGGTGCATCGGCCGTAGTGAAACAAAGTAAGGGCAAATGAATTCAAAGCTAAATTCAGTGTAATTTTCAAATTTCAATAAGTGAAAATTTAAATAAAATAAATTCATGTATAAACTCTTTATCCCTGAAAAATCAAAATATATCACTAATTATTTTGGTGCATCAACAATTGTGACGCAAGTAAGGGCAAGTAAATTCAAATTCCTAAATTTAGTGAAAATGAACAAAATCAAATGTGAAATAATTTTACGCGTAAAACCCTTTTCCTTGAATAAGATCAAAATACAAATTTAAACTCATTGAAACTTTAGACATTAAGCTCAAATATTTAACTCTATTTGTTCACACTAAATCGCAAAATTATTATAATAGGACTGCGGGAAATATCGCCCAGCCTGTTATAGTAATAAATTCCAATTATTATATCTTAATGAATAACAATTGAAATGTACATAATATTCAAGAAAATAAATAAAACGTAACGAAAAGTTTGTATGTCCCTCAATGTTTATTCGATGTTCCTATAACATTTTTAACCTACTAAGGGGATTACAGCACATATGACGCGCTCAGAGGAAAAATGTGACACAGAGAGTTTTGAGGAAAAACAGTATACAAAAAGTTCCGAGAAAAAACAGTAACCGACAAAATTCAGAAGAAAAAAGGTAAACAGAATCTCGAGCTTTTTGTCCAATTTTCATTTAAAGTGAAGTAATAATAAATTCAAGTTAACAAAATCATTGTTTAAACAATTTATCATAATTAATTATAATATTATATTTGAATAATGCTAGAACGATGCGTTTTTTTTTATTTCTGGCTTTTTGTCCAATTTTTATTTGGAGTGAAGTAATAATGAATTCAAGTTAACATAATAATTCTGTATACAATTTATTATACTTATGAATAATATTATATTTGAATAATGCTAGAAAGATGCGGTCTTTTTTTTGGAAATTTCTGGCTTTTTGTTTAATTTTTATTTGGAGTGAAGTAATAATGAATTCAAGCTAACAAAATAATTGTTCAAACAATTTATTATCATCGTCTATAATATTCTGTTTGCCTAATTGGTAGAATATTGCGTTTTTTCTGAAGTTTTCAAGTGTTTGTCTGTTTTTTATTAGGCGTGAATTTTAAATAATTATGAAAATAATAAACCAAATTTCAGAAAAAAAAGAGGAAGCTAATTTTTTTCTTTGATAGTTGCGGTTTATCGGCAATTCTTACCTTTCTGTCCTTTTTTCACTTAGTGAGGTAATAATTAATTAAAGTTGAAAGAAAATTTGTTTAAACAATTTAATATTGTTCATAACTATCTTTTCTCAGCTAAGTGTTAGAAAGTGGCGGTTTTTTCTAAAATCTTTGACTTTGCATCGACTTTTTATTTATGAACAAATAATAAGTCAACCACAATAAAAATGATTTTTCGACTGGTATTGTTGTTTTAAGTTAATTATTTTTGCTCTTTTGCCAATGCTTAAAAAAAATAATTCAAAGAAAAAAAGCTATTTTTCACAAGAGGCTAAAACCAAGAATAGAATAACAATAACAATTGGTGCATTCCTGACACCTCACTGAAGTCTCTCAGTAACTTATTCAAGGGAAAGTTGTATTCATATTATCCGTGTAGAAAATTTGAAGCGGATTTTAAATATCTGTTTTATTTCAGAATATTAAATTATCAGTATATGCATTCACAGAAATAAGAGAGATTATTTAAATATAGTTTTTTCTAATTTTTATTTATTAATCGTTAGTAATTAATTTGGTGGAGCAAAGTGAATGATTTTTGAAAAAAACCACCGCCACTTTCTAGCACTTATCTAAGAAAAGATAGTTCTAAACAATATTATATTGTTTAAACAACTTTTTTCTTAACTTTAATTAATTATTACCTCACTAAGTGAAAAAAGGACAGAAAGGTAAACATTTCCGAAAAACCGCAACTTTCAGGCGTAATCGATATAGATGAAGATAGTCATATTGGGCTAAAAGCCAGAAATTAAAATAAAAAGCATCTTTCTAGCATTATTCAAATATAATATTATTAATAATTATAACAAATTGTTTAAACAATTATTTTGTTAACTTGAATGTATTATTACTTCACTCCAAATGAAAATTGGACAAAAAGCCAGAAATCTCAAAAAAACCGCATCTTTCTAGCATTATTCAAATATAATATTATTACTAATTATAATACATTTAAAAAAAAATCTCTATTGGTAACATTGATGAGCTACCACTTCTCTCTAATTGAAAATTGGACAACAAATGCACGCAAACTTTGCAGAATTGTAAGAGAATTAGCAAAATCTTAACAGATTTGAAAAAATTTGGAAAATCAAGAATGTTAGCTGGGAGCATGTTGTGAATCTCATTCAAAAGAAATGTAAAATGAATCTTTAAAGCCAAATTTTGAAAACATATATACGGACTTTTGATATCAATATTTGGTTCATTCTATACCTATAATTAAAATAAAATGTAAGAATTTAGGGATATTCGGGGTACTGTTATAAAGATTCCTACTACAGAAATAGATGATGGTATTTCTGTATATATTAATACAAACTTGAGCAAGCAAAAATTAGTATTCACGGTTAGAAAAAGTCTTATTGACTGTTTGAAAGTTGTGAGTGTGATAAAATAATAATGGTCAATAACAACTTTTGTAAAAAATATCATCAAAAGTAAATATTTTAAGTAACATAAGTTATAAGAAATGTTCGGAATTCTAGTATTCTTAAATAAGAATGCGTATTGAAATGAGAGCCGCTAGCAATATCTGCAACCGGGATTTGCGAGAATTCTAAAAGACTATACTAAAAACGTCCGAAGGTTTCCGAGATGTTCCGTCTAAAGCCGAGTACGCGACAACTGACGAGCAGACCGATTGCACCCAGCTCGTGATAAATATTTTTTTAGCTTAATTTTAAAGTGCAATGTTCGAAAATTTCGTCTGATGAAGTTACACAGTTTTGAGGAGATTCGACCAGAATTTCTGAATATATATTATTGAAAATTTAATATGTTAAATATTCTGTGAATGTTAAGTAACTATGAAAATAATAAACCAAATTTCAGAAAAAAAAGAGGAAGCTAATTTTTTTCTCTGGCTCAAGAGGGTTACATTCCAATATGTTGTAGGCATTTTTCGTTGCGAATTGTATTTTTTCAGTAGTAATTATAATTTTCCTAGAAGCTTGCTTCATTAAGAAAATTCTTGGCCTTATATAAAGTTACTTTCATAACTTAAGGAACAGCATTATTTGATTTCATATATAAAAATTATACCGATCCTACACAGTTGTTATATATTTATAAAGACAGAGAAAAAGATTATTCATAATTAACTCGCGTAATTGTTGTATACTTATTAAAGTGGTCTAGAAAAATTCCTTACTTTTTTCTTCTAAAATGTCCCGTGAAGAGACTGCCCGGAGCTGACCTGAGTCAACATCACTTTCCCCCCATTGCTCTCTTACTCGGAAAGGAAAGGGGCAGGATGTCCAGTATGTAATTGTTATTGCCGCCACCAAAAATTATTCGTGGAGAGCTGGATAATGAAGATATTGAAACCTTAACTACAACCGATGTTACTGTTATTCGGAATAACATAGGTTATGCTCGAATATCTGTAGAGCCAAAGTTACAAAAAATGTCGAGTGATGTTCATGATGCCCTAGATAGTGTAAAAATAGAAAGTAATAGGAAAGAAAATTTGTGACCGTCCGCGAAGAAAGAGACCTAATGCGCGTTAGCTTCATTTTACAGGAGGAACGATTGAATAGGCGTTCCAATACAGGAACTTCACAAGAGGGCCTCACTTTGCAGATTATTATTACGGATTTCGTAGATATAGGAATAATATTTTTTATGATGAAAGAACAAATAAAAAGTTATCGATTGGTGTGAAAAACTGAAAATCGATTTTTTCCGCATTAGGTCCCTTTCTTCGCGGAAGGTCACATTTGATGATTTTCAATGATAGAGAAAAACATGCTGTCATGTTTTCCACTATTTTCAATTTAACCTTTTTGTGCCAGCTCTCCGTCATTTTTGTTGATGGGATATTTTACATATTCTACAGCATTTGCTCACTTAACTGCTGAATGTAAAAAAATGCGTTTGAATTTGAAACCCAAAATAGTGTATTTTGATTTCGAACCTGCCTCACTTGCATACAAATGAGAAGTTTAGGGAAAATGTTGAGAAACAGTTTCCTCTCTCTCACTTATGCGCGCATTCTCTCCTCCTCGTACGGTGGTACGAAGGGCCGCCAGTGTTGGGGGAAAGAAGGAACGGAGGACATTTTGACACCAAAAGGAACAATTTATAGGGCAGCTGTTTTGGCGGAAAAATCAAGCCTTTTCGGACCACGCTTTATTTATTCCTATTTTTTACCACTTTTATTAAACTCAGTTAGTTAAAATTCAACCATTCACAGATGGTTAACGAAAGGTTTTTTTTAATATTATGTAATACTTTGAAGGGACGTAGGATGAGAATTGCTCTAGAAAAAACCTCAAATTGTCAGGAATTTTTTTTACAGAATTTGAGTAGACGTCCTACGATAATTCTGAAGATAATATTTTAAAATATTTTTAATGATATGTTTCAACATATAAAATATCCACAAAATATACTGATTGATAGTATAAATTTCTGTGCTACTTTCTCAAAGTAGCTGATAAATACTTTTACATTTTCCAAAATGAGAAAAAAATAAAACTCCAAAATTGCCGCTTCATTAAAAAAAATAGTGTATTATGTACCTAGGGTGAGAAAAAGTGCCTCTCCCCCTTGGCGCGTACGATATTTGTTATAGCAAATGGACGATTTCAGACATTTCTCGAAATACATGATACATCATGACTGCAGTCATGATTTCAGCCGATATTATATTTTGAATAAAGAAGCATGAAATTTATGTTAACTTATTACAAATTATCAAAAATTCAATGAAAAAATTGCCGAAAATTGTTAGTAATTTACGGGAATTTTAGAGGTGATTTATGGTAACTTACCATGATTTGCTCAAAATTCAATTGACATATGTCTATAAATTTGCCAGGGATCACAGCGCAAAAGGAGCTCAAAAAGGGGGAAATATGGTAACTTTCTCACGAAAAATGGGAAAATAGGGGAAAGATTAAACATTTATTTTTAGGTGTGGAAAAGAAAAAACAACCCTTTTATAAGAAATGTTATATTTTTAAGTCCGAAAAAATAAAACAAAATTAGTTAAATACATAATTTTAATGTGTCTAACATCGTTCTCATAAATATTTCTTTCCAAGATTTTTCATTTCTTCCTTACTATAATTAATAGTTTCAATGTAAATTTAAAACTACACTCTTCAGTAGAGCGAAGTAAAAATGCTTTCTCACGAAAAAAGGGAAAATAGGGGAAAGATTAAACATTTATTTTTACATGTCCAAAAGAACAAACAACCTTTTTATGAGAAATGTTATATTTTTAAATCCGAACAAATAAAATAAAATTAGTTAAATACACAATTTTGATGTGTTTAACATCGTTCTCATAAAAATATTTCTTTCCAAAATTTGTCATTTCTTCCTAACTATAATTAATACCTTCAATGTAAATTAAAAACTACACTCTTCAGTAGAGCGAAGTAAACATGCTAAAATTACTCGAATCGTTTGAGCTGAGGGATAGCAATTGAGGGTTTGGATCGAGAAACTCGCCCAGCGCTTGAGATAGCATAAAAGTATTGTCCAAACGTCTGGGTGGACGGAAATTTTAAAAGTC
>CAKNWT010257694.1:0-10049 GCA_932066315.1 Andricus coriarius
AAAATACAAAAAACGGCTAGATTTGGATAAATCTAGGTACTTACGGGTTTTTGGGGTCGCTGAAACTAATACTGAAGTCGAAATTCGAAAATTAAAAATGGCGAATCCAATATGACGGACAAAAATACAAAAAACGGCTTTATTTGGATAAATCTCGGTACTTATATGTTATTTAGGTCGCTAATTACGAATCTAAACTTTTTTTAATCCCCTGTATTAGCTGATGAATTTATTCACGAACCCGGAGTGTGCCACGAGGAGGCTGCAACGGTAGGATTTACAACTCCTTTTTTCATTTTTTTTGTTGCTTTTTGTTTTATTTTATTTTTGATTTTTTTTTTAAATTTGTGTTTTTTTGTTGATTATTTTTTTAATTTTCTAACATTTATTATGATTATTTTATATTATGAATTTTTAAATAGAATAATTGAAAAAAATCTTTAGGAACTAATTTCCGGGTGTTATTCATAAAAATTCGAAAAATAGAATTTTTGGACCACCCTAATGCACTATATATATTAATAAATGTGGCACAGTTACGTTAAAAAATGTATTAATTAAATAAATTTGAGAATTTTCTAAATCAAAAACTCCCGACGTTTTCACAATGATACTTTTTGCAAATGAAACCAATATTTTTTCTGATACAAAAGTCAAAGCTCGGATCCTGTGTGATAGTGGGTGATTAGCTCTAAATTTGTGCGGTCGATAATTAATTTCTTATTTTTTATTTAGTTTAATGAAAATAAAATATTTAATAATTTTATACATAAATTCTTCAATTAGTGGGAATGTCCATCAGGAATCGAGGAAATAAACGAAGAAATCCCGCCTGCATAAGTAGTAGCGGCAGACTGTTGCTAGACACAATTTTAGTGTAGTAGTCATTTTACACATCTCCTTTCTGAAAAAATTATCCGGAATCCATATGTCCGCAATGCTAGGAAATTTTTGTTTCCCTGGACATTTTTTAATTAACCTTGAATTCTTTGTAATTTACAGTTAAATCTTAGAAATTCACATTGAATTATTCGAAATTCTTTCAATTCTTTCCTTTTCTTGGAATTCACTTTAAATTATTTGAATTCATTCTTTTTCTTTGAAATTCACCTTCAATTTGATTAAATCCACTTTAGATTTGTTTAATTTACCTTGAATTCGTTTGAGTTTTTAAAAAATATTTAGAAATTATATGGCATTCACTATGAGTCCTTTGGAAATCACCTTCAATTTGATTACATTTCCTTTAACTTTTTTTAGTGTAACTTGACTTCTTTTGCGTTTTTTCAAATCACTATAAAATGTATGGGAAGTACTATGCGATTATTTGGAATTTACAATTTAATTTGGGGAATTTGCCTCGAATTCTTTGGAATCCACAAACTAATCTAGGGAATTGAATAATCAAACCTTAGAATTCACTATGAATTATTTGGAATTCGCACTTATTTTGTTTGGAATTCACCACAAATTCATTGGAGTTTATCATCATTAATTCTTGGCATTTTTCAGAAGTAATCTAAAAATATTAAATTGAAAATCAATTTCAAAAAGAAAAGAAAAAGGACATATCTAGTTTTTTCTTTTTAATTTCAATGTTTAAAGTTCAGCCTGTTTCTAGAATATTTTCTGCGGATTTATTTAGATTTAAGCGGGAAAAGAAGAGAGTCTGTTTACTATCAAAAATTATATTTGCAGTTCGTGACACTAGTTCTGACAATACCACGGGAGGTATCAATGCACGGCAGTATTTGGGAGTTTTTCATGACACAACTAGGTAATGATACGTTCATGACACAAGGCCTCGGTAAGTTTCAAAAATATGATTTTTGCGATTGCATGATGAAATATAATTGAAATATAAAACTTTAGTTTGACAGTTTTAAGTTGAAAAAGCGGAAAAGGTTGTATAAGATTTCCCCTTTTTTTAAATAGCGTTTGTATGCTTGGGCGATCTCGATGCGTCCCCTTGTAAGCCTTAGCGTAACCTCAAAGCCGTATTCATACGGCGTGGACCGCAGCCACGCTATTGGCCCATTCTTCTGACTCACTGATGCATTTGCTGCCTATGAGTGTAAGTCGTTTCTCCGCAATCGCGGGACAGTGACAAAGGATATGTATAGCTGTCTCATAATCCCTACCGCACAGTCGACGGAGGGGACTTTCCGCGAACCCTATCTTATGTCTGTGATATCCGAGGTTTCCATGTCCTATATACATTTCTGTTAGGATTTCGACTTCGTTCCTTCCGAGCTTGAGTATTTCCTTCGCTCGATTAAGGTTTAGCTTTAAACCTAGGAGTGTTTTTCCTACAACTGACACAGGTCCAGGGATTCAAAGTACATAGAGTCACTCGGTTTTCCATCGTAGGTTGTTCAGTGCCTCAAAGCACTGCTATACTAGTAGCGACGTAGTCTGAGTAGATACGGATGTTTCTTTTGCTGCCATACTTCTGTGCCTTATAGGCGCACTGGAGCATGGCCATAATCTCAGATTGTATAACTGTGGCGTAGGACCCATCGGGATTGTGAAACCCATTTTACTCCTTCTACGATATACACCGGCTCCTGCCTTCTCCTTGGTTCTGGAGCCATCTGTAAACCAGTTGTCCCCATCACTGGACAGGTGCGCTGCGCCTTTAACGCAATCCTCCTTTGTGGATAGGCTAACACGATACATCTTTTTGAAAAGATAGCGAGTGGGTGTTTTGTGCCTGAGCATGCTCAGTGTCAGCCTACTCGCGATGTCGGTTGGGATCAGCACCGCTGTCGAGATCCTTCCGCCTTTTACCTTATTTAATCTCCAGGCCGCCTTCGCAGCCACGGCCTTGATGGTGAGATGGAGGGGCTCCAGCCCGGTTAGTGCCTCCATTGCCATTGTGGGTGTCGACTTTGAGGCTTCAAGACCCAGCTTTTTCTGATGACTCTCCCACAGAGCCATAGAGTTGCTACTAGCTTTTTGCACATATTTCCCAGGTGCTCGTTCGATGAATGCTTCTTATCTACGATGAATCCTAGATATTTAGCTTGTTCTTTGATTTCCAGTTGTTGTCCTCCCAATTTCAGTGTACCCGTGATTCCCCACTTATACCGTCTGGTGAATATAACCGCGTCTGTCCTACTTGGATTCACCGATTATCCAGTCTTCTTGCAGCAAAAAATCCACTATCCCCAGTGTTTGCTGCATTACTCCGAAGAGCACATCCAGAGGCTGACCGCGCACGATAAGCAATATATCGTCCGCGTAGCCTATACCGTGGAAGCCCTGTCTCGTGAGCAGATGAAGCAGTTGATCCACTACCAGATACTACTGCAGTGGCGATAAACCGTCTCCCCGTGGACATTCCGAGTCAACGGTTGCACATAAACTGGTATCACGCTTCGTCGTTGTTAGGTTCCTGATGGCCAAAATGTAGCAGGTCTGTTCTACGACTGCTATAGACACACTATGTGCAATCATGGCGACCCTGATCACCTCTCTTAAGGTGTAGTTGAAGACTCCTTCGATATCCATAAAGATTGCAATCGCCAGACCTTTCTGCTTCAGTTTTCCTTGGATTAGGTTTACCGCTGCCTGCTTTCGGAATGAAGACTACTTTTGTACCTCGCCATGCCATTGGAACGTATTCCGGCGTCAGACTAGCCCTAGCCAGTCTCACGAGCGGTCCTATGATGATCTCTCCCGCCCTCTGTAAGAGGTCCAAGTATATGCCATCCGGACCATGAGACTTGTAAGGACTGAAAGACTTCAAGGCCTCCTGACCCTGCAGGTAGTAATAATCTCGATAGCTAGCAGCCGTTTCGGACCTCTGTATTCATCCCTCATCGTCGTAAATGAGGTACACAGTTCATCTGTTTTGCCAGTACTGGCACGTCTAAACCTCTCTCTGGTTTCCTTGCGAAGCTCTTGTAGTTTCCCGTTCCACCAGTGTGTCTCCCCAACCTTTCGGACTATTGTGGCTCGATAATTTCCTGGGCTCCTTCGAGATTGCACTCCTTAGTTCTGTGAAAAACTGGTCCCGGTCCCTTCTCTCCACTTCTTGACATTGTCTCTAAAAATGGCAGTAAAGAGAGTGATGTCGATGACTGTCATATGGAAAGTAGGCCGATCCCATGACCAGCTTCCCTACTCCTTTCGGATCTGTGGCTATCACCATCAAGTATCTCGAACATAACTGCAGCAGCGGGACAACGATGACTCCCTTCGCCAGTATGCAGAACCGCAGAGGCACCTTTGCTGTGATGCAAGTTAATTTGGGTAATGGTCAGGCCAGGATAAACCATTTTAGGTATGCACCCGGTCTTCGTGTGTCCCGACAGACTCCTCCTGTCCTTGGCTGGCAACCTTAAAGTTGACCAGTCTAAACTGGTAGAAGGGCTGTTGTTGAGGACCGCAAGAGCCCTCGCTGGGACTCAGGAATTTGCACAAGTATGAGGTGCTTGATACCTCTCGCGATATTTTCTTCCTGAGGCAATTCAACCCTACTAAATTTCAGTTTGCCTGCGACAAATACGAAGACTCCTTCCCTACAGAAGGAGGTCTCAATTTTTGGTCATCGATCCAAAGAAACTTTTTCAAGCGCCCTCCAGGTGGCCTCCCTGAAGAGATCAAACTGCTTCGCAGTGAGCAGTGAGTCTGGGTAGCTCGTTTTAGCCCCCACCTCCGTCAGTGTGTTAGTCCTCTGGGCAGCTGTCAGTGCAGCCCCGGACGACTCCCTGTTCGTCGGCTGCTGGGCTGTCTAGTGCCTCTTTGTAGGATCAACCCCCTCCCTTCCTGTAAGGCGTCTTCTGAGCCCCTCCCTTTCTTGTGAGCCTCGGTGCTGCTTGTGGGTGTTTTGTTTGCCCATGTTCAAAACCTCGCAGCTGCTTTACTGGCCTGCTGCGCTTGCCTCCTCACTTTCCTTTTATGGGAGCCAGATTGAGAGAAGAGAGTTATGCTAGACCCGTTTAAGCCCAACTCCTCTCCCCGCTCCGCCACCGTCGTCCGGTGTCCCCGAGAGACCGTTAGGACACCTTCGTACCCCTAGGTACCAAAGTACCACAGGCATGATCAATCTACCTAGTAGGCTAGCATACCAACGAAGGGCTGTATCTTGGTCGCTGTGCGGGTCATAGGTCATTCTTGTGCCGATTCCCAAACTGGATATCGATCCGAGAGGAACTTCGGCACAGGGATCGAGAAGGCCCGCGTCAGCTAGGCTCTTTCACTCTTCTACCATACTAAGATCATACATACCACGAGAGCTCGTTTATAGGGATCCTTTCATCCATATCCATACACATGCAGACCGAGTTCCGTTTGACCCCCTTTTCCGACCAGCCTGTATAATCATTTCCATATGTCATTTTCTAACAAACTCATTCTGAACATTAGTTATGTTTACTCATCCGATCAATGTCAAAACAGAGAAACAATTGTATTACGTTAAATATTCGTATTTCTTAATACAAACGAATTACCATTCGATTTTGTTTCCTTATATTCAGACTCGGTTTCTTTGTTCAACATAAATTTTGTTTCTGTGCAAAGCTGACTTAGATCAACTTAGCTTCAGGCAGTTGGAGTTCCGTGAATGGTGAAGATGGACATACAACTTCAGCAGTTCTCATGTTCAACAGCGAGTAAATCCATGTGCTCACTGATGCAAGCGTCTTCCAATATGGCTGCTACTTGTAGGAGGTATGTATGTATCAGTATCCGTAGGATCCGATAGTAGACCGTTACAAAAATTTAATCTTACATGAGGCGTGTTCTTATGCTTAATATATTGGTGAATTTCCTGGAAAGAGTAAGTATGCTGGTAACTATCTGCCTTCGTTTACATTGTGTGGGTTCATCAGAAGGTATGTTCTTAGGGGATCCTTAGTTGCAATATAGGAAGATTCTGGTAAAACATTCATTATTCCATAGACATTTTCAGAATAAATTGAACTCGAAATATTATCTCGAATTGCTCCGATGTAAAAAGATCCAGCCAAAAAGGTCCAGAAAATGATATTTTAGTATATGGTTAATAGTTGACCTCAGCTATCATCTGTGTATCATAAATATTCTTGTAGGCAATGCAGGACAGTTATTCAATTGAATCATCTTGTTCCTTAATGTTTGCCAGTATTTCGTGATGGATCTCGTATAGTTGAGCGCGGACGACACGGGTATGTTAAGCCACAAGCTAACAAATTTCAGCGAAGGCATCATTAAGGTACTTAATGTTTTCTTGAATTTGTTTCCCATCATCATATGTGAGAAGACCAGCAACAGTTTCTACCATCCCCTCTAGGAATCTTAGTAGAGACGTATTTCGCCGTTTTTTAATCCCTTTCAGTAGCGTCGATTCTACTGAAATCTTTTACTGACGAGTAAGTTCTGTAACTTTTCGTCTTGACTTCTTTCCACGCAAAGTAATGCTGGTGTATACACCTGTACTTGCAGTTCTTGCAGGTATGCGTCCGATTTGATGACATCTAAGAACTCTGTTAACCTTCTTGTTCTGGTACTACGTTTTATCAATCCTAGTTGCTCTTAGTATACTTCCGTACAAGCTGCAAATCGGAGGTTTTTGTCTGTTTGCCTTTCGATATCCTGACTTTTTATTTCACTGTTTCTATTGTTATTTTATTTTTCTCCTTACTTTGGAGGGCATGTTTTTAACTTCAACGTTTCTGTCACGCTTGAATGGATAGTCCCTGTTGTTTTTAACAGTGCACACGTCGAAGCTTATCTGCGGGCCTTATTAAACATTCTCCGTTTTCATCTTGTGGGGTCACTTTATTATAGTCGGTAAACCCAAAAACAGTATGGGAGCTGTGATCCTCATCGAAGAATTTACCGTCTATTGTGTTGTACAATACATACCCTTTGTCGCATATTTTTTCTGTTTAGAAGTCCAGTCTGTTGATCATATTTAATATACTGAGAATAGAATAACGGCAACAGCATGGGCCATTTCCTTATTCTTGATGTTAGACATCGCCACAGCGATGCAATATTTACTCAAATTATCCTGCATTGTCAGAATATCGGCTTCCACTCAGTGTTGTGGGTAATTTCTCCACAATTCTCCAGTACGTCATAAGCATTGGCTCCCGTGTTTAAGCACTACGAGTTTTTTTCAAGGCAGCTCTTACAACCTCTCATGTACACGCAGATTTCATTGCGCAGGACGTGCCGCATGTGTATAGTATTCTAGGATTCAACGGTATCTTTTGCTCACACAGTTGTGGCCTCCTATGAGACAAGAACGATATTCCGTCATTATTTTATCACGATTTTCTGAAGGGGAACTTTGATTTTTCAAGGGCGAAGTGCGATCGATATATCGTCACCTCGAAAACCATACATAATCAGTTCGGACATCCCCCATTTATTTTGTGATATTTTTCCTAGAAGATCGCCAGAGTTAATCACACGAGAAATTTTCTGGTTATAGCGTTTTAGTGTGCAATAAAGATTTTTAAGACATTGCATTGAATCGGTATAATTTGCTGCATTTGCGTGTCTTTGTTTCACAACAATTGAGTTGATTTTGAAACGACCGTTGGGGGTAAGCAAGACTTGTCCCTTTTCTGGGTATCTCTGCAATGGAACTTGCTGTCTCGCAATCATTAGCAATAAAACATGCATTGTTTTCATACCTGTACGTTAAATAGTTATGTCCAGTGACAAGCGCTTTCTTGGGAATTTAGTTAAATTTGCTGTTGGTCGGATTTCAGGTGCTGGGGGGGGGGGTGCTGCGATCGCCTAGAAGGTTAAGTTTTGAGAATAGAGGATTCGGTTACCTCTGGGACGTTCTCAAATCGCATGCTAATTTCTCTCGCTACCCCGGAATTTTTAAGAGTCCTAGGTTGTTCCGATGAGTTCCGAAGCAATTCTTGTATTTTATTTTTCAGAATAAGAAGTAAAAGGAATGGACATTTCTTATCAGCAGGTTTAGTTTGATTTTCTTTTTTAGAATTAAAAACACTTTGTTCCGAAACCTGATCTTTGTATTTTTCTAGGAAGTTCCGGACTCGTGTGGAGAACTCATCATCATATTCACCGCAAAGATCGGTTGATTATTCCGAATAAAATTGGAATATATGAAAAATTCCATGTTCTAAGTGTAACAATAAAATCTATTAAAATAATAGAAGTATTTAGAATTTTTGAATCAATAAATTATAATTTTGAATTGAAACTGCTCGAAATTATAGAAATATATTTAACGTTTAAAATTGAAATTGTTCCAAACGACAAAATTTTAAATTAGAAAGATTTAAAATTGAAAAATTTAAGACGAAAATTTGTTTTATTGAAAAATGGTATGCGAAAGGAGTTTAAATTGTGTAATTTCTAATTCGAGGCGTCCAAATTAAATAATTTTATATTAGAATTTCGAAAACTGAACCATTTAGAACCCAAAGGAATTGAATTTCTATTATTTCTAATTAAAACGTTTGAATTAAAAACTTTTCAATTCAAATTATTTTTAATTATATCAGATTTAGATATTCAAACTTATTTGGTTTGAATTTCAGCCGGTTAAAAATTTAATAATGTTACATTTAACTGTTCTAAATTGTTTGGTTTCAATTTTAAACGTAGACACTTTTCTGATTTTCGAAATTCTTTAAAATGGTTGAATATCAAATTGAAATACTTGATAGTTGTAGAATTTTCAGCTTAAAGAATATGTCATTAAGCCATTGTGTGTAAAATTCCTTCAGAATAAATTCCAAGCCATGAAAAATTAAGACAGTAGTTTCTAAAATTGAAGACCTGAAAATGATAAGATTTTAGAACCACATATATATTAAAACTTGAATTCTTTTTTTTTCCAAAGTGTTCAAAATATTACACATTTCAAAAAGAACTAAGAAAAAAACCTTTTCGAAATGAAAAGCATAAAATTGTGCAATTTCAAGCATTGAAATCATATATAATAATCTCTTTATTTAAAAAAAAGAGCCATTAAACATTTTTTTTTTAAATATTTGTTTGGAAAATTAAAAATTTTTAATGCCTGGTTCTAAACTCTTCTCATTGTTAAGGCTTGAATTTGAGAAATTATTGCCTTAATTTTTCATTTTTTATAATTTATTCTCAAAGCATTTAATTCAAAATTGTTTAAATTCAAATCCATTGAACCCAAAGTTGTGCAACTATCAAGTCTCTCAATTTGACATTCTATAACATCAACGAGATTAACAAAATCAAACAATTTTCTACTTTTAGATTAAAACCAAACAATTTAGAATATTTAAATGTAAAATTATTAAACTTAAATTGGACTTCAGAGTATTTTGGAACTTTCAAAATTAATGAATTTAAACATGTACCGTTAAAAATTGAACTAAAAGAATAAGCAAAAAAATTAAATTAAATAAATCGCGAGACAAAAAACACCCGAGAAGCGAGCAGAAACATATGAGCTTGAATGTGGATATAATAAATGAATCGTAGATTATTATATATTACCATTTTAAAAAGGAGTGAACTATTCATAGCAGCAACAAAAGCAGAAATTATAATCCTTTGATATGTGGACTGATAAGGCCATTGTCCAATACAGGACAATAACACTTTATTGTGTCTAAAATATCTTGAATCGAAGATGTCCATCGTTTGAAGGTTTTGATCTAACTGAGGCTCGCATTTGCCACAATGTCAAGAAAATTTTCACATGTATAGCGTGGGAAAATATTTCTGAGAGTCCTCCTGCAAAGTGTAATTATTCTATAGCTTTAATTGCGCCACGCGAGTCCCTTTCGACGAAATCGAGAATTTAATATCTCATAATAGAAATATAATGACAGACGTAATTTCCTTCGCTCGTATTTTTTGGAGACATTTTAAAATATTCAAGAACCTATACATTTTCAGAATCTTATTGTTAGCACCTATAGGAGAGAATTTATTTATGTGGAAAGACACGAGAAGTCGCGAAGCTTTCATATTGATTAGTGGATAGTTGGATGTATCCTGTTATAATATAACTGCAGTAATTTCTCATTTATCAAATCGTTTGCTCGACGCCAATCATTCTGTTTTAACTCTTTGTAAAATAGTTA
>CAKNWT010257696.1:0-11277 GCA_932066315.1 Andricus coriarius
GGGGGGGATTATACTATTTCTATAGTATAAATCAAATCACAATAAAACACCTTATTCGTATATCTGGTGCAAAATTCAAAAGTTAAACTATTTTGTGCACGTCAAAATGTCGATGTGCAGGAGTGGTGCCCTAGCAACAGTCCACGTGCACAGATGGGAGACAGCCTGACTCAGAAGGCATGAAAACGTGGAGATTTGATGAAAATTGACAAATACAAATTTTACATAAAACTCAAACCTTATCATTAGGGCGAGAATGTAAAAATATTTTAGAGTTGGTGGTATATTTTCAGAAAAATCCCACTTCATCGATAGGTAAAGCCGCGCAGGTACTAGATTTACACCGAGAAACATTAAGAATAATTCTGGAGAACTTTTTTAAACTTCATCCTTTCAAAATCTCTACGCACCAAATGCCAAAACATGCTGCGATGATCCAGCAGGTAGAGTTTTCCAAGCAGATGCTTCAAATTTTCAATGATAGAGAGATCGATCCAGATCGCATTGTTTTCAGCGAAAAAGCAAATTTTTGGCTAAATGGCTACGTATATAAACAAAATATTCATTTTTGGAGAAGGGAAATTACACATGTAGATCTTTTGAAAGCGCTTTATCATCTGAAAATCACTGTATGGGCAGCTGTTTCTTCCAAGGAAATTTATATGCGGTTTTTGAAGTTACCGTCACTGGTGAAAGTTATCAGCAGCTTCCCAAACGAAATTTCTTCCCTCATGGGAAGGAAAAGGGTATAGCAAAGAATCACTATTTCATGCAAGATAAAGCAACCCCGCAACACACACATAATGTTTTTGAATAAAGTTTCAAAGTATAAGAGCATCATGTTATTGGACTAAGACATCCAAGATTTGCAGTTGGTGGTATAGAATGGCCTCCGTACTAACTATATCTCAATCCATGTGAGAGAGTGTGTGTTTTATTGTTTTAAAAAAGGCTTGATCAATGAAAGCAATATTTATTCATCATTTTGTTTTTTTGATTTATGTACCCCTTCGAAAATAGTAATCAATTAGTTTTCACACCTTCCCATTTGTCACCCTGTAAAATAGGTTCTGAAATGAGGTTTCGTTCTTAAATACAGTTTCTTGACCTTGTAATAATTTCAAACCCAAAATCTAACTGAAATTAACTATAAATGACTTGGGTATGCACCAGAACAAGGTAGACATGTTTGGCTTACTCCCCGCACAAATCGGAACCGGCGATTGGAATGTCGAAGATATGTTTTACCTGAAGATAAACTAATTCTCTTGCTAGTAGAACGTAATACATGTGTGTCTGCGTCAATCCGAGGATATATTGTATTCTCAGCACCCAATGGTGATTTTTAGTCAGCCCTCAATGAATATCTAAAGATTAATTAATTAAATGTCCAAAAAAATGAAAAATAGCAGTTTTGTGTAGAATTGATATTACAAACGGTTTGCTTCACATTTTTAGACATTAATTATTTTTATTCATAAAGTTGGAAGTTTTCAATTATTTTTGACCTGATTTGAAATTGTTAAAACGATTATTCTTGTATGAGCAAACACAGAAAAAACAAAGTCCTGTTGAAAGACAAGTTGCCAGTATTTATAAAATTATTATCACTTGCTCCTTGCTCTAGAAATGACGTAGAAAATTCCATTTTCTTCGAATCTCTTTCACTACGTCGATCATTAATCTGTATTTTCTGATCCTAACGAATTCGATCTGATAAATAATTATCGACAACGAAAATTAGGGTATCAGTTCTGAAATAAAAAAATACTGACTAGTTACCGACACACAAGGTGCCAGAGATTCGAAATAAGTAAAATTTTCTACACAATTGATAAAATGAAATTTCAATAAGGTAGCTAAACTTTTGTGCGTATATTCGAATTTTTTATCGAGAAGATTAGCTTACTATTAAATAAGGAGAATTTAAAACAAAACATATAAATGTAGAAAAAATTTTTTTAATTGGTTACTAAAAATTATTTATTTTCAACCGACCACCTCAATCGGTAATTAATAAAATTAATTTTTTACAAAGTATTTCAACTTGAACCTTCAAGAAGTCGATTTTTTTCAAATAACTCGAAAAAGTCACGCAATCCTAGCTGGGTACCTTTTCTTAAAGATTTTCCTTTTCAATATGTTTATACACTGCGCTCTGTTTTCTTTAAAAAATCAATTTTTTATATTTGAACAGGATTTTGAATAAAATTAAGTCTTTAGAGGTCTTATTTCAAAATTGAACCAAGGTACGCATCATCTTAAATCTTATGTGCTATTATAGGTTATTGTCCTTTTGTTTGTTCTTTATTTCACATTGACTTTTTCCGGCAGTTTTAGATGACTCTAAAAACTTTCCTGATAAACTTTTGTTGTTGTTGTATACATAGTGCATAACAACTTATAATTATAATTATAATTATACCTTCCATTTGACATGAAAATGTAAAAATTATAATGATCATTATAAAAGACGTAAAGTGATATACTTATCTCCGAAGGACAATCTTGCAGCTAATTACGTCGTCATCTTACATATACTTAAGATAACGAATACTTACGTATAAATATGTACTCTGATGATGCAATGGAATATACTTTTATTACATTTGTTAACCCACTTACTCACTGAAAGAATAATCAGTTTTTCCTCTACTATGCGAAAATGAGGATGGTCTATACTTTCGTTTTCACTCTGGCGGTCATCTTACATTCTATTGGTGAATATACCAATATATTATATCCATTGTTTTGATTATATTTTATATAATACATGCATGAATACGGCCATTTCTCAGGCCTGTGGAAAGAACATAAAGTCCCACTTTCAGCTTATATTCAGATAATGAGCATTTGTATATTTATGTTGTCAAAAATTATGACGTTATAGACACATAATGGCCATTACATACAAACGAACTTGAAAAGCGGCACTTGAGTTTGGCTACTACATCTCTCACTAAAAACATACATACATAAATAGAGCCCCTGATCTTCCCTTTTGTGCATAATATAATACTTAGTTCACAATAAAGAAATTACTTTCGAGCATTATAATAGAATTTCTAACAAAATAGTTGAATTTTCAACCTGCAAAGACGAATTTAATCGAGGATAGCTGAATCATCAAACTGAAAAGCTTAATTTAAAAAAACAGGATCATTTTCAAATAATAAATGTAAAGTTTTGACCAGATAGTAGAACAAAAACAAGTTAATTTTCGAATTTTCCATAAACCAGTTGGACTAAGAACAAAGATTTGAATTTTCAAGCAAGAGAGAGATATTTAAAAAAACATTTTTTTTCACGAAATGCTTGTATTTTTAAGAAAAGAAGAAGTTATTTGCAAATGAAATTTAGATTTAAATACAGTTCTTGGACATCATAATAATTTCTAAACTAAAATGGTACTAAAATTATCTAGAAGTAACTAAAGTGTATTAATAATCAGAATTATCTTCTTTTGAATTTCAAAGTATTTGAAAGAATTCGATGAAGTTTATAAGAATTCCAGATGATTTTTGACATCATCATTTTAGTATCATCCCAAGGTTTTTTCCCTGGAGTGCGCCATTAAGGCTTTGCAAGTAAATGTAACTTATCAGCGACAGTTGAGCTTGTGGAAATTAAATTATTACTTAGGTCATTTACTTCGCCGTTGGAGTACATAGAGTTCTCAGAAATAAACATTTCGTGTATAGAGAAAAATTTACGGTTAGCATTCCAAATTATTTTATCATAGAAAAATGAGTATTAGTTTACACTTGCGTCTATCCGTATGGAATACGAAATATCAGCCGAAACCCACTGTGTATAAATTCCACAAATAAAAACAAACCAATGTATCGTGTTGAATTCAAACACAGTCAGCCTCAATCATTTTCAACCTGACATTTATGTGGCAAAACGTTCCTTCGAAAAATCCTTTTGTTATGATTTTGAAGTATTTTATTCCAAAAACAAAAATAAAATTTTAAGATCTTTTTGAGATTTGTTCAACAAGAAACATGAATCCTCTCTTTCCTTTCGCAGAATTGAGTTCACAGTCTAGCACAGATTCTCTTGATACTCCTCGCCTGGTTCACTGTCGCTCTTCTCCTTCTCGTCGTATGCCTGAGGCACCTGAGGAGGATCCTCTTCGTACGATAGCCAGGTCACCTCCTTCTCCTAAAATACTTGGATATGCTCTTGAACAACTTGGATACATTCGGCTTATTCCTCGCACAAATCAGAACCTACGATTCGAATTTCGAAGATACGTTTTTCCGGCTGGTTATCCAATTAGATTAAAAACTGAAAGAAACATCAATAGCCCCGTGCCAGCCCAACAACAAATTGTTTTATCATTATCCAATGGTGACATTTTTGCAATATTAGAGCATAGCGGGGTTCTTCGTGGTATATATACGTCACGTAGAGCACATGCAAGACTGAAAATAAATATGATAAGAGGCGAAGTTGATAATTTGACACCAGCCGAAATGCGATATTGTCCAGTAGGAAACCGTCAACCAATCTTCCCCAACAATTTTATTAAATCTTTCGCAAATTACAACTCACTACAGTCTGAATCGAATGCTAATAGCAAACGTGACCCTTTTTCTTTTCCTTCTGACAGACAAAATTCACCTGACCGAACTTCTCCTCAGGAGCAACCTCTTCATACCAAGGCCAGGTCGCCTCCTGGGTGGCCGCCTTTTCCTAAAGTACTCGGATATGCTCTTCAACAACTTGGATACATTCGGCTCATCCCTCGTACAAATGCGAACCTGCGATTCGAATTTCGAAGATATGTTTTTCCTGCTGGTTTTCCCATTAGATTGCGAACAGGAGATAGGAACTATGGACACGTGCCAGCCCAAGAACAAATTGTATTATCAGCATCCAATGGTGACGTTTTTGCAATATTAGAGCATAGCGGGGTTCTTCGTGCAATATATTCGTCGAAAAAACTTCATGCGAGAGTGAAAATGAATATGATAAGCGGCAAAGTTGTTAATTTTACCGCAGATGAAATCAGATATTGTCCAGTGGGCAAACGTCAACCAATTTTCCCAATAAGTTTTATTAAAGCCACAGCAAATTATGATTCACTACAGTCTGAATTCAATCCTAATGGCGAACGTAACCCTGGTTCTTCTGCTTCTGACAGACAACATTCACCTGACCGGATTTCACATCATGAGCCTCCTCTTCGTGCTGGGTCCAGGTCCTCTCCGGGCACGCCTCGTACTGTTCAAGTACTTGGATTTGCAATAGAACAACTTGGCTATGTTCGGCTTATTCCTTGCAAAAATCAGAACCAGCGATTTGAACTTCGAATATACGTTTTTCCTGTCTACAAACCGATTCAAATGAGAATAGATCATACGAACTATGAGCTTAGGCCAAACCAAGAATATAATGTATTTTCAACATCCAGTGGTGTCGTTTTTGCAATATTGGATTATAGTGGAACTCTCCATGGAATATATAAGACAGATGAAAATAATTTGCGAATAAAAATAAATATAATAAGCGGCGCAGTTGATAATTTGACTGCAGATGAAATAATGTTTTGTCCAGTAGGAAAAAATCACCCCGTCTTCCCAAACAGTTTTATTCATGTTTCATCCAATTACGATTCACTAGAGTATGAATGGAATCACAATGTGAAACGCTATCCTGGTTCTTCTTCTTCTGCCAGACAATATTCACTGGACTAGTTTTCTCCTCAGTAGCCTCCTCTTCATGCCAGGTCCAAGTCTCCTACGGGCAGGTGTTATTCTTATCAAGTACGAGGATATGGACTTGAACAACGTAGATATATTCGGATTACTCCTGAGACAAATCAGAACCGGCAATTCGAGTTTCAAAGATATGTTTTTCCTGCAATACTAGAGTATACTGGTAAGCGGTGGTGTTGAGAATATGATATCAGGCGAAATAAGGTAAGGTCATGTAGGCAGATATTACCCAATCTTCCCACATCTTTTTATGAAGTTTGTTGCAAATTACGATTTACTGCAGACTGCGTATCATTAATTCGATAAAAAAATTGTAAAATAAAACAGAATAATCCTTGTAACCTGCAGCTAAATCAAAATTAAATTAAAACATGACAACAAAATTGTATTTTTCTTCTTCAAATGTTCATCTGACTTGTTCTATATGTATATATGCATATGTATTAGGGCTATGACTTCATAAAAAGTAGTTATATATTTACTCGGATACACTGGGGCCCAGGTAATAACCAAAAACTTGGGTACCTAGGTACCCGGATAATCGGGTAATACCCGGGTGTCCGGATACCCGACGAATTTTTTGGATTTTAAAGATTTATCCATGGTGGCTTAGTGATGACGTTGAGTTTTGGCGCGAAAATATTTCGCTGCAATATATGACAGTTTATGACAAAATAATGCCATATCGAACGTGGCCGTTGAGGCTACATGCTGTCGAATTAAATGAAGGGTTATCAGACATTTGTGATCATGTCACCTGTGGTTTCACTGTATTCCTTATACCCAATACATACCCAGGTACCCGGGCTTTACCCTACTTCCCGGGTATCCGGGTACCCGGTATTTAGGTTATTTCCCGGGTACCCGGGTACCCGGGTAATTCCCGGGTCATCGGGTACTGGCCCGAGTATCCGGGTTACCGGGTACTGACAAAGTCAGAGCCCTAATATGTATAAATATGTGTGTATATATAATTAAAAAATAAGGTTTAACAACCACAGCAGTGTCTCACTGGAAGCAACTGCCATTCAAAAATGACACTATCTCCCAGTGGGACCGCGGCAAATCATATTCATCGGCACGTCTCACTACCGTGAGATGGGTGGTCACAGGGTACGATGAAATCACAACGACAGGCTTGCCAAACCCTCGTGTGTTTTGAGCACACGAAGGTAACGAACGAAGCACACAAAGGTAAGGTAACGGACCAGTGATAGTTTCGCACCTCTGAGAGTACCTTTCACAAGGACAACTACCTGTATCGAATATTTTGGGTACAGTCTTTGCACCTTCCTTTTAAGGTCTTGATACCTCTCCTACTTTTCTCTACTTTTCTTTCTGCTGGGCAGTGATGTTGTATTCGGACGGAGCCGAGAATTCGAACACGAATATATTTCATTTCTCGAAGTCTTGCAGAAAAATGTCAGGCCTCGAGTGTGCAACGGAGACTGCTGTCCGAAAATCGTAGTTCCAGAAAATTTGGCACTTCTCGTTCCGGACAATTGATTATCTCCCTTAAAGCGTTCGCCAGGGCAGGGTCGCGGCCAACACCGTGAGAGCGACAAAGTTGTCAATAAAGCACTATTAGGGCACGCTCTGCACCTATCGCTGGGAACTTCTTGACATAAAATGCGGTCACGGTATGCTAAGGTGGAAATTACACCGTCCTGGCATGCGAAAATGAAACCCTCTGTATCTGAATTAAGTCCTGATGATCTGAGGAAAGCAAAAGTTTGCTCCTTTGACAAGGACTGTTTTTCTACATTTCTGTGAGAATTTACGTGCATTTTCTTGTCGAGCAGCTCTTGATGGAATTTTTGAACATCTGCTTTCTTCACTTCGGCCTTCAGAAGTGAAGCATCTAGATGGAGTAAGGCACTTTCTTCACTTCTGAGGTTAAAATTTAGACCAGGATCTGGGCCGCTTGCTCCGCGGCTTTGTGAAGGAACGCTCCTTTGCCAATCATCTCGTGGTTCCTGACCATTTTTAGAAGAGGACCTCTGCCATTGGCTACGATATAAGCTGTAATTAGAACATTTCGGTTATGAAGAAACTAGAGATTCAGAAGTCCGCGTCCGCCTTGACGGCGTGAAATGTATAATGGCGGAACTGACGCATTGATATGCAAGCTTTTATGCACATGCATGATCTCACAAGTGGTGACATCAAGGGCCTTAAGTTCGTTCTTCGTCCATTGAACCACCCTAAACGAGTAGAGTAGAACCGGGACGGCAAGCATATTAGTCGCAGATATCTGGTTCAACGCTGACAGATTGGAAGAACAAATCTGTCGAAGAAGATGCTTGTATCTGCTTCGGAGAGACTCCTTTACTGATGTTACGTCCTGAATGCGGCCTTGAGGCACGCCCAGGTATGTGTAGGTCTCTCCAGTGTTAAGATGTCTGATAACACCTATATCCGCAAGCTCAGGGTCTTAGGGAGCGCCAACAATCTTTCCGTTCTTCAGATGAATTTCAGCACATTTATGCAATGTAAAGTCCATCCCAATCTCTCCTGTGTACTTCGCGACGATATTTATGGCAGTTTGAAGTTTGCTTTTACCAGAGGCATAAAGCTTTAGGTCATCCATATATAATACATGAGTGACCTTATGCTCGCGCTGGTTAGTGTCGCCACAGAGGTATCCAGAAGAATTTCTTAGTGCGAGAGATAGAGGCAGACGTGTGATGCAAAAAAAAGGGCTCATGGTATCGCCCTGAAAGACGCCTCTCTGGAAGGTGACATTGTTTGTTGTAACACGATAATTTCCAGATTAGATAGTAAATCTAGTTTTTCAAAGAGGCATTAATCTCTCTATGCATCGCACTATGTGTGGATGCACCTTCAAGGTTTCCAACAGACAGATGATAAGTCTATGAGAGGTTGACTCGAAAAATTTCCGGTAGTCAATCCAGGCCATTAACAGGACGCGTTGAAGGGCTGAAGCGTCTTTGCAGAGACACCTGTCAATTAGCTGGCTCTCGACAGCCTGCTACACCTTTTTTCGAGCCACATTATTCGTACATCTCACGCCACACAGGCTCAATCCGCGGAACAATCCTGTTGTTTAGGACAGCTGTAAAGATCTCATACAGTGGGTTCAAACAAGTTATTGGCCTGTAATTCTCTGGGTTAGACAAGTTGCCTTTTTTCGGTAGGAGTATAGTACGTCCTAACACCGTCCACTGCGGGGTGGGCGTCTCTGACTTTAAATATGAGGTGAATATGCGGGCCAAATGTTGGTGTGTGGAAGTAAACTTCTTGCACCAGAAGTTCTTGATACAATCTGGTCCAGCACCGAAAAAGTTCTTCGTTCCTGTAAGTGCTTTTTTCACCTGTTCGGCAGTGATTGATGGACATTCCTCCTCAGATCTTATGTGGTTGCCGCAAAATTCCTTGAAGCTGATGATATTGTCAGTATTTTCTTTTAACTTTAGTGTTTTCGGGATCTTGTATACCTCTCTCCAAAACGTCTCTACCTCGTTGGGCTTGGGTGGATTTTGGACAGAAACAGGGTGATCATTGAACAGGCGAGATGGGTCAGCTAGAAACTGTTGATTCTTCCTGATCAATCTCTCCCTCTTCTGTATTCTCCTCCTAGTGGAGGCACGCTAGGTATTTATCTTGCATTGGACTGAAAAAGTTTGGATTTGCTTGATTTTTTTTACATACTAAACATGTAAAATAATGAAATGTTTACCTGTTTAAAATTTCCGGAAATTGTTTATTTAAGATATTTTCAGGTTTACGTTAATTAGGCAATTTTCTGTAAAGAAACATCGTTTATGTAGGAGATAATGTTCAGAAATGAGTATCGAAATACCTTATATTGTAGTATAATGTATAGGACCTTCGTTCAGAAAGAAATTTTTTGAGAAAGTGGCGGAAAAGTGGAAAATGGGCAGGTGTTCCGCGCGCTTAGGTGTAGCGGTCTCGCTCAGGTATACGAAAACCACGTTTTCGACGCTGGAAAAGTTTAGTTCCTGTTTGGCTGGCTTTCAGAAACCATAATAAGTACTATAATAAGTATAACCATAATAGTATAACTTTTTGAAAGTCTATATCAAATAATTTCCTAAAATAATTTTGAAAGTTTGTGTATCGTGTTTGAAAAGAATGGAGAGTAATGCTGAGATCTGCAAGTTGCTCCTTTATTAGGAAATAATCAAAGTGAAATACAAGGTACATATACTAGTCATATACATATACTATGCCATTATACTATGAATTATTTATTGAATATACTATTCAAAAATTACAATTTATAAATATTTTTCGTATATTTTTAAAGTATCGAGCACTCAGTGGATATTGAGGGTACTAACACGATCTCCTGCTCGCTGCGAAAATTACAGATATGGACTTTCAATACAAGGTAAATATATTGCAATGAAAATATACCACAATGCAAATAATAAAAATAAGTACACGATTCATTATTTAGAAATTATATAAAAATGTATGGTGGGCGAAACGGCACAGACACGGTACAAGGACGCAAGTGAGAAAATGGGAATGTTGCAGGAGGGACAAAAATCAGTTTAACTTTAGCCCATTTGTTTGAAAAAAATGATGAAATGATACCCTTGAAGTACTATCAGGGAGCAACAAATGATGTTAAAAAGATGTTCAAAGAAGCAACCGTTTCAGAGAAAATCGTTGTCAAAGTAGCGACGTTTCCCAAAAAACGCCGCGCTTGACACTGCAAAATCTGCATAATTTTTGCAAATTTGAATTTTTTGATTAAACTAAAAATTTGTTTCGAGTGATTATTTTTTCCTATTGATTCGTAAAAAGATCGCGTAAAAAAAAGCAACCACCTCTGAGAAAATCCTTATTAAAGGAACGATGTGTCCCACAACATGCCAAAGTTCGTATATAAAAAACTGCATAACTTTTTTTTTTTGATTGTAAAGAAAAACCATAAAACGATCTTTATGTGTTATATGGTTCAATTGAATCGTAAAAGAATTTGTTGAAAAGACGCAACCGTTTACGATAAAATCCTTTTTCAAGCGACTAATTGCCTCCTTTACAATGTGTATACGATATTTTGAAACCTACACAAGTTTTGCGCAGTTTATCAAAAAAGAAAAACAACAAAGTACTTTCGAGTCCAT
This sequence comes from Andricus coriarius, assembly GCA_932066315.1. Lineage (NCBI taxonomy): Eukaryota > Metazoa > Arthropoda > Insecta > Hymenoptera > Cynipidae > Andricus > Andricus coriarius. The sequence continues at coordinate 10,847 of CAKNWT010257696.1, forward strand.
TCTGAGCTCTGATATGCTATTGAAACAAAACTTAAAAAAAATGAACCTCTTATGAAATAACCCTTATGCAATTACGGTGTGCCCCCCAAAAAGACGGACCTGTGAGACAAAATAATGTATAATTTTAACATTTTTTATTTCTAATAAAAAATTCAAATACTTTTTGTCCCCATCAGGCTGTACTAAATTATGTGAGGAGCAGGCTGAAAAGAACAATTAATAATTCAAACCATTATAATTTCTTTAAACAATTTTTTCTCCCTAAGATTGTAAAAAATTATTTTCTGTAATTCATGACAAAGTTAACGAATATCGAAAGTAATACATTTTATAATGATATTTGGAAATTATTTAAACGACTTTCATTTATAAACAATATAATACAATTTTTAAAATATTTTATTTGTACAAAAAATATAACAAAAATTAAT
>CAKNWT010257705.1:0-31267 GCA_932066315.1 Andricus coriarius
TTTGTTTCGTTCAAGTTGTTGGTACGATGAACATGCTGTGTTTAGTTGGAAATTGGAAAAAAACTAAACTTCAATGTGAAAAGAAGAAACAAAGCAATGAATATTCCTTTACCGCTATCAGAATGAAGATTTGTTACAAGCCGACATCATATTTTTTAGTACAAATCTTTATAACAACTATGAACACACTACGACGAACTTATTTCTAATTTTCGAATACTATCATTAAGCATAATGTATATACTTGTATTACATTATCTTTATTATTTAATGCTATATTTTTATGATATGATGTATCCTCTGCAGAACTGCGCCTTGAAAAGGAATCTGATCCGAGTCGAAACATGTTGCTAATTTTTTAATAAAAGCATTCCAAAAGTGGGAAAAGCCTACACTGTTCTAATATTCTAAGCTACTAAAAAAATACAAACACACATACTCGCATAATGTTAACCGTATCCAACTGTTCTGGACATTCCAAACCCTTTCTCACGGGAATTTGTACTATTCGTCTAAGCGACCAATGATTCCAGAGTTACATTCCGCAAATTCAAGACTGGAACTATTCGGAAAGCGAAGAGCAGAGCTTAAGATTTAAGTAGATGCGCTCCTATTGTAACATCTCTAATGAAGTTCTCACTTTATGTGCGATTTCTGGCATACAAAGGTCGTTTACATAAGCGAGAATTCTGTTATTCTCTGACTCTGTCGAGAATAGTATTGTTTTCCCATGTAATTTACATGAATGGGAAATGTTTACAAAGGGCAATTGTGGATAAAGAAAGGTTACTACAGAGGTACATATTTAACAATTATATCAATAATAGTTAATACAGATTTAACAAATAATTGAAAGCTATTATCCTATTGGTAGCAATTGTTTTGAATCGCGCAAACATCCTCTTCACATTAACAGAATCAATGTTGCAAAAATATTAGGTGAACTTTGTTGCGAGAGGATATAATTCGTCTTTGTTGTTACTTTCATTGTATGTTTTACTGCACACGTAAGTAATTTTAATTCAAATTCTTTAATACAAGATACATGTAGATAGGATAGATTAGGGCTTTACAATCTGTTTGGTTATTTATAATACAAGCTTTAATTTCAATATCTCAAAAAAGGAAGCATTCCAATAAAGAAACTGAATTTAAATTTAATCAAAATCCTCCTTAAAGTCCAGAATTGAATTCTATGAACAATCAAATTTGGACATGAACATTGTACACTTGCAAATATTTTATTCAAAATTAAAATATAAGCACAATAAAGGAAGAAAGTATTCAAATTAAGAAAATATCCAACCATTTTTTATTAAGAAGTTCTAAAAATCAAAGTTTTTCACAATGATCAATTTAGAGATAAAAAATTTTAATGTAGGAGTCTCTAAGATCAGATAATTTGTTTTAAACGAAACACATTCAAAATTATTGAATTATTTGACTCGAGCTACAAACAGCTGTGATTTAGTATCCGAAAGAAATAGAAGAATATAATTTTGAAATCGGTTAGTATCTTCTCTTCCGTTTTGGAATTTTTAAATTCGAATTTCTTGACATTCCAAAACAAAATTCCTATGGGCCACAAACTTAAAGTGAACTTTTTCATGGTAAGATTATTCGTAGGAAACAATAATAACCTTTTTTAAATGTACATATTTTACTTACAATTTCTTCAGCTGGAATGAAAAAAACATCTCATTATTTTCGACATTTTCAAATAAATTTAACTTGAACCAATTTTTTTGATAATTTTCAAATTTCGTATTCTTTATATTTGCTTAATAAAGAAATATTATACCTGCTAAAATTTCGCTGAAATTATTTGGCCCATAGGAAAATTTTGTAGTTTTTCAAACATTTGAATTTCCAAACTCAACATTGAAATAGAAGATATTAAACAAATCTAAAATGGTAAAGCATATAAAGAAATAATTTTCAATTATTATATTATAGATTGTATTATATATTTCCGAGGCTTATTTGCCTGACTCTCAAAATTTGAATCAACTAGATTTTAATGACTAAAGTTGCATGACAAAAACTTAACCTGGTCCATTTTTCTCGAAATAATATGTTAATAACTCAAGATTTTCGATTTGTTAAGACCTATAGTTTTGCAGCGATTTGTCTCGAATACTCAATATTTTTTAAGATGATTTGAAAAATTCAGTTGAAAAACGCAAATTCAAAACGACTATTTTTATCTTAAAAAACTTTTGGATAGCTTCAACCAATTATTTTAGTAGATGTAGTGTTTGGTTGATTCAACAGAAAAATTTGATTAGGTCAATCAAATATTTTGTTGAATCGACCAAAATTTGTTTGATGTAACAAAATGTTCATGTATATTCAAGAAAACAGTTTTTTGGTATAAGAAAAATATTTTTTTCTGAGGGGATGTTATTGCAATTCTAAACCCAATTAGTTAAGTAAAAAATTCTAAAAATACAGTAGGGTGGGCCAAAAAAGAAAAATTCTCGACTTCAAAATCGTCAATAAGCGAATCGGTTGATATGCAGCTTAGTTAAGCGCGCTCGAAAAAAATATGTAAAAAATTTCTTGTTTGCAGAGTTTTTAAATTTTCTTGAGTGCCAATTTTTGACATTCCTGGATCTCAAAAAATTTATCTCATTTTTGGCGGATTTTCATCAATCATGTTCTAAGCGAAGTGTCTCGTTGTCCCCAGATTTGTTATTGAATTCACGTCTTATTTCAGAGCTCACTTAAAGTGAGCTTCAACATACAACGTCAATTTGACAAAAAAATGAAGGTAAAAAATGAAAACTGAAATGTAAGTTCAATCAAAAATTACGGATTTCCAACAAAATAGGTGATACCTGAACCAAAACAGACTAGTTTTAAACAAAATAGTTGCATTTTTTACCACAAAAGATGAAATTTCTACCAAACGAGATGAAATTTAAACCAAAAGCTATTGTTACTTTAGGAATTTATAAATATTCTTTTGAACCGAATTGAAAATATTCACAACTGTTCTGCAATTCATCGTAGACTAAATTTGGTTTCTTACCTAAATTTTGTATACTAAATTCAAAACTTTTTACCCCCAGACTATTATCGTGAATAACAAGACTCGTTTTTATTTAGTATTGTAAAGTTTAAAATCTTGTGCTAAAAATCATTTATATTTAAAATTTATAAATTTTTGGTATCCATCCAAGATTCTATGACCATTTCTACACTTTTTACAGGACAAATTTTTCCATGTAGGAATTAGCTCTCAGAAAATGATTGCTTAAAATCCGCAAAAAATTAGGAAAACTTTTCTGACCTCCAGGAAGAAGTCAAGCGCTCCAGCTGAAATAACATTTTGTTGATCAATCCCAGATATATTAGGTCTACAAATTAATGCGGTGCCTTTACTTTTATGTCTTGCAACTCTTGGTCAAATTTCAATTTTTTTCCGTCCTAAAGTAGTTTTAAAGGGCAAACCTTAAGCTTTAAAAAATAATCAAATAGGTAGTGGCCCTGCGGACTTAAACTCAAAAATCATTAGTGAATACAATCGCGTTTGAGATTACTGTATTCTTTCTGCATTGCAATTCAAAAATCACCATTATGAAATCTCTGGGAACCACTTTTTACACGTTTCATGTGTTACCGCATCTACTCAGTTGCATTTGTTCCATTGGAATGCAAAAAAAATAAAGTTTCTCAAATGTTCCTTGTCGGACACCATTGTATACACTAATGATTTTTGAGGTAAGGTCCACAGGGCCGCCAGCTATTATATTATGTTTTAAAGCTTAAGGTTCACCCTTTAAAACTACCTTAAGACAGGAAAAATGTCAAGATTGACCAAGAGCTACAAGGCATCGAGTTAATTTGTAGACCTAATATTCAACTCACAAAAAGAGTGTGTCTTCAGTAATTTCCCTTGTGAGTTTTTCTCGCACTGAAAAGATCATCTCTGAAAGGGTCGATTTTTTTTCTATCCATAACCTCGGCGACGAAAATACGAAAATGACGATGATTTGTTTTATTCGACGGTGTGAATGCACCAGCGGCCCAATCAGTGAGGAGCCAGTGCAGGATACGTACAATGGCTGGGGTGCTGACAATGGCGTCGTTAGCGAGATGGCCCCCGGGCACCTAGCAAACGTGAAATGGAAACGGCATATCCAAAGCCGTCGAAGCTAACGCCGGCGCTAAGTTAGCCTCCGAGTCTCGGCAATCGTAATGATCTTTCCATGACGTCCGGGGTGAGTTTGAGTGCTGTGAAACTGAGGGGCTTAAGGTGGTGGGTAACGGAGCGAGAGGGGTGAGCGGAGAGAGGAGTGAGAGGAGAGAGGGGTTTAGAGGAGAGAGAGAGGTTTATAGGAGAGAGGGGTGAGAGGAGAGAGGAATGAATCAATCTGGGAGGGATGGAAAACGACGCGATCCACCCCCTCCCAACCGCCTCCGCCCGCAATCTCACCCAACCAGTAAACAATCTCTCCCTCTCTCTTTTTTTTTGCTTTCTAGCTCATGGAAAGAGATTCAGGCTTAAAAGCCATTACGCGCCGTCAACTTACCAAATCTCTCCACATTTGTAACGACACACAATAGTGATGTTGCACAGGGCCAGCTGCACTCTATCTACCAACCCCCAGCAAGGCCTCTGTCCTCTCGTTAAATCTGCGTTAATTTGGCGAAAGGGGAGAGCTGTCAGCGAGCATCTGCCAGTGCAGGGGTTAATTATTAAACTCGCGACAGATAAATTCGGCAAGATAACAACAAACAAGTGTGGGTGACTCCTTAAGGTGCTTCCCCGGGCTTGATTTTTAGCCCATGTATTACAAATGACAAGTTTCCTCCTACACGAATGGATTGTTGGATGTAATATTTTTACCAAATAATCTAAAGGGCGAAATGCATGCCCGCTTGAAGCCCTTTTTCGAAAAATGGTCTTGTTGTTTTTTTGTAATTAATCGAAAATACGCTGGATTCATGCGCCTGGGAATGAGCAGCCCGCCGCTGGGTGAGTACCCACGATGAACCGAAAACAGTCACTCCCCATTTCAAGAAGCCTGTTTTCAGTTCATCATGGGTACTCTCCCGTTGGCGGGTTGCTCATTCCCAGGCGCATAAATCCAGCATATTTTCGATTGATTACAACCAAAAAACAACAACAAGACCATTTTTCAAAAAAGAGCTTTAATCGGGATTGTATTTTGCCCTTTAGATTATGTGGTTAAAATATTACATTAAACTATTCATCCTTGTAGGAGAAAAGTGGTCATTTGTAATACATGGGCTAAAAATCAAGCCCGGGGATGCACCTTAAGGGACGGCGATCTTTTTAATTTTTTAAATAATTATGCAATTTAAATCGATTCCTTGTCGTTTATTCTAATAAATAAATAAATATCAAAGGTGCGTCCCAAAGGCATAAAACACTTTTAAATGTACAAAACAGAATCATAGACCTAGCCACGAAATTCAGTAGTAGAATTAGACAACTTTTAATTGCTTTTCGATTTTATAATTATCTTCAAGCTTCGGAAACTTTTGCTTATGCTAAGGAAATTCAGAAAGGAATAACTTGTTTTATATTACCTACTTTATAAGATATAGACCAGTAGAAGTACGGAAAAACAGAGAGGATCCGGAAATATTTACAACTCGAGTATTTCCTACTGAATTCATATAAGAAATTTTCATAAAGAAAAATGTATGATTTTATAAGCAAATATAATTTTTTGCAACGATCGATAATTATAACATAAGAAATAACAACACATAGAGCAAGACCAAAAATATCACAATGCCCAGGGTGAAATTATCAGGACAATTTTATATCAAGATATTGCAAAAAGAGCTACAATTTCAATTTTTTTACAATAGCATAATCCACAAAAATTTTTCTTCTTTGACTCAAACCAACATTTAAACATCTTTACTTAAACATTTTTTTAAAAATAAGTCACAACAGATTTTTCGTGTCAGTTTCTCAAAATGAATTATAACTATTTTTTTTTTTAAAGAATGATATATTTAGTAGTGAATACCTTGTGTCTTAATTTAACTTTATTTTTTTGCACCTTCAACGGCATACCTGTTCTTTTTTTTCATAATCTCAAAATATTTTGTCAAAATTTACCTTTAAAATTTACCCAGAAATATTGAAAAATTTGTGTGCTATATAGACTAAAGTGGGCCGAAAATACAAAATAATTAAATTTTTTCGAAAATGAGTAGTGCTAAATAGTTACTATGTGCTATTGTAAATAAAAATATCTTATGACTTTTTGAAATCGAAAGTGGTCTTATGGTGTCGCAATGAGATCAAACAAATTTCATTTTGAGATTTCAAACAGATTTCCCTGTAGGTTCGAAAGTTAATTTTTTGTCTAATATTATATTTTTCGTTCAGAATTCATCTTTTTAAGTTAAAAATTCTACTATTTCTTTGAAAATTTAACTATTTTATGGAAAATTTGATTTTCTTAGTTGACAATTATTTATCCGAATTGAAAATTTATCTAATCCATTTTCGAGCCACTTTGTAAAAAAAAAATTTTATTGGTTGAACATCCATCTCTTTGGTGGAAAATTGAACTATTTTATTGAAAATTTGACTTTTTGGGATACAAATTCTATGATTTTCGTTGAAAATTTGACTATTTCTTTAAAATAATCTTTAAGAGTTAAAAATTTACTTTTTGGTTGAAAATTCAACTTTCTTCGCAAAAAATCGTCTCTTTTGCTTGAAGATTCCAATATTTCGTTCTAAATTCAACTGTTTGCTTGATAATTAATTTTGCTGTTGTTGAAAATTCAACTATTTCGTTAAAAGATTATTCTTTTTGTTCGACAATTCAACTGCTTTGTTGAAAATTCGTCTTTTTTATTGAATATTTAGCTTTTTTGGTAGAAAAGTTCTTGGTTCAAAATCTATCTTTCTTGGTTAAAAATGCAACTATTTTTTTAAAAAATCGTCTCTTTGGCTTAAAAATTGCACTATTTGGTTGTAAGTGTAACTTTTGGTTTACTAATTACCTTTTTTCTTGTGAAAATCGAACCATTTGGTTGAAAATTCATTTTTTTTTAATCCAACTGCTTTGTTGAAAATTCGTCTTCTGAGACTGAAAATTCTTTTTTTTTGTAGAAAAATTCTTTGTTGAAAATTCATCTTTCTTGGTTGAAAAATTCTTTGATGAAAATTCATGTTTCTTGGTTGAAAATCTCTTTTAAAACATTTGTGCTTTGTCTCGAGGATTCAACTATTTGGATTGTTGAAAATTCGTTTTTTTTGGTAGAAAAGTTCTTGGTTGAAAATTCAACTGTCTTCTAAAAAAAAATCGTCTCTTTAATTTGAAGATTCGACTATCTGGTTAAAAGTCCATCAGTTTGTGGTTGAATTTAATACATTTTGTTTGAAAATTCGACCAAGTCGTTGAAAATTCATCTTTCACGGTTTAAAGTTCAACTATTTGTTTGTAAATTCAATATAGTTCGAAGAAGAGAGATGGAGAAAGTGTTCAAAATAGAAATAAGATCAAGAAAGCAAACAGCATTGCTCGCAAAAAAAATCGGTAACGTACCGTCAAACGGGGTCATTTCGAAAATGTAAGGTAAATTCAGACACTCCTAAATTGATAGTTTAAATTACTTAAGGGGATTTCAACCAGAATCTAGAACCAGTTAAAGCCTTGAATGGTTCTATATTCTGGTTAAAACCGCCTCAAGTAATTAAAACAATCAATTTAGGAATGTCCTAATTTACCCCACATGTTCGAAATTACCCCATGTGAGGGTAATTTATATCGTATAAAATTGACACCCTAAACTCGGGACATTCTGAGCGATAAGTGAGAAAAGCGAGATGGAAGCAAAGTGTGGCTTTCGATCGAACAATGAAATCTCGAGAGTACTCGCTACTGGTGGAAAAGTGGCTGTTTTACGAACACAACCAGTTGTCGATAAAGAACTGGTTGAAACCAGTAAGTGGGCAGAATAGTGAGAGGAAGAGGAAGAGAAAAAGGAAAACGAAGGAGGAGAGGAGAGATTCTGATATGGCCAAGGATTGTGGCACCAGCGAGAAAGTGGGTTCGAAGGAGGATCTCCAGACACGTTTGCTGAATCAGACACAATGGGTGACTGTTAAGAAAGGCGCAATTTCCCATTTCCACCGATTATTGACAGAGACTTCCTTCCCCTAGCTCATTCACTCCGGCTCACTTCTTCCTTCGGGAAACTAAGCTCAAGAGGCGATGAATGCACCCACTAACGCGTATGCTATCCGAGACTGGGTCAAGTCTGGGAAGCTTTTAGGAACAAATCGCTTGAAAACTTTGGCTTCAGTTATAACCACTTCAGCACCGATTTCAACTCAATTCGGCTTTACTTCCATGCGGGGATCAAAAAGGATCTTTTAGAAATGCGCACGGGAGAAATAAATTGTTGGAACTTTACTTGAGTGTCTAAGACTTTGGGATAGGTCACAAGTTTCTCAATATTTCGTATAGCGTTTATGAGAAGGTTCAATATAATCCTAGAAGAATTTAAACAGGGATCAAAGTCCGTTCTATTTTTTTTAACTAATCCCCATTTTCCCTTTCATTTGAAAAATCAGCTATAACATCGAAAATCGATCTTTTTTACCTAAATTTCCCTTTTTCAGCCTTTTTACAAGGACCCATTAGCATTTGTTAAAATTTTTAAACAAAAATAATAAAATGAAACTTTTTCGGTAATTTTGTTCTGAAAAAAGCCGACTGAAAAGGGACATATTTTCAAATTATTTGATACTTGAAACCTATTTCACAGGTATTCTTTTTTGGAATATAAAACCTATTTCAGAAGTTTGGTGGCTTCTAAATTTTTAGGCTTTTAGTTCCAAAAGTGTTTTCCGATATAAAAAACACAATAAATTTGTATTTTAAAACTCATCTGAATGAATTTAAAACTTTCTCGTTCATTTTTTAAAAACTTTTTCAATTTTTAATTATTTTCTCCCTAGTGAGCCATTAAAAGCTTTTTTTCAAACCAAGGTTTTCTTGATAGTTTTTCTTTTTAAATGCGACAAAACTTTTAAATTTTTTCAACTAACAAAAATATCCGGTTTTATATTCAAATACTGTCACACACAAGATCAAAGTATTCGCCAAAAGTTAGGGGAACTCTTTCACGGGTTTCCTTCAATTAAGCCAAAAAATAGACATTCAAATCTAATCGATTACAAAGAATTGCAAGTCAGGTTGCAGATGGAATTCTTAAAAATTCGAACTAAAGTGTCCGGAAAAGTTTCAACCATAAATGTTTTCTTGTAGAGCAAATTACTCCTGAATACTCACATGAGCACCGCTTGGGAAAATAATTGAGATCTAATATGAAGAAGAAGCACTATTCAAAATTCTGAATAACATTTTTTTATAACCCTCCTGAATGCTGACATGAAGAAGTGCAGATTTTTTCTGAGCGTGAGCATAACTTGACGATAAAAGTAAAATTATTCAAGAACCACCACTTTCCCATTTCTCTGTTCCTATTTCTCAAAAAATCTTATTCTATCAAAATTTAAAAATAATTTAATAATAATATTATTCTGTCACACAAGTAAATAAGAGTGAAATAATGGAAATAGGTCTGCGAAGAATTGATTGAAAATAATATTTTTTTAATGCTACAAAAACATCCAGATTTATATTTAAATATTGACAAACACAAAATCAAAATCTCGTTTCAGAAAAAATTCTAGTATTTAGTTGAGAAATAAATTATTTTGTTGAAAATGCAACTGTTTTCTTGAAAAGTCATCTTATATGGTCAAAAATTCAACTGATTGGTTGAAAAACTGCTTTGGTGGAGAATTCATCATTTCAGATGAAAGTTAACTTTTTTTTTTAAATTTAACTAATTTGTTGAAAATTAGATTTTATTAGTGGAGAATAACTTTTTTGAACTGAAAATAAACTTATTCCATTTTTGATTGAAAATTGATATTTTTAATTGAAAAGAAAATTTATTTTCTCGGTTCAAAATTCATTGTTTTTCTTGAGAATGCAGCTGTTTGATTAAAAATTCATGTCTTTTGTGGAAAATTAGTCTTTTTCTGGTTGAAAATTTATCCTTTTTGGTTAAAAATGCAACTCTTTGGTTGCAAATAAATCTCTTTTGATTGAGTATTCAACTATTTTTTTGAAAATTCGTATTTTTCGGTTGAATTCAACTGTTTTTTATTTTAAGTTAAAATCCTTTTTAGTGGAAATATCAACTATTTTATGTTATGTTGCGAATTCGTCTTATCGAGTTTTTTATGGAATGGTTTTAAGAATTTGATAAGAAATTAAATTATCTAGTTAAAAAATTAACTTTTTTTTAAAAATGTATATTTTCGGGTTACAAATTAATTTTCTTTTTTTATAGAAAATACGCCTTTTCTGCTTCTGTATTGATATATTTTTATAAAAATTTCATCTTCTTTGGTAAAAAACGCAACTCTTGAAAAATTATTGTATTGTGTTAAAATTTCGTCTGTTTTGGTAGAAACTTAATCTTCTTGGTTGAAAATTCATCTTTTTGGTTAAAAATTCATCTTTTTGGTAAAAATATCAACTATTTTGGTATAAAATTCAACTGTTATTAGAAAAATTCATGTATGATGTTGAAAATTTTGCTTTTTTGGTAGACAATTTTTTATTCATTCATATTTTTGTTTAAGAATTTAACTTCTTTTTAATTTTCTTTTCTGGTTAAATTTTACTAGCAGAAAATTCGTTTTTTTCAACAATTAATGTTTTTTAACTATTAGGTTGCAAATTCATCCTTCTAGATTAAACATTAAGATTCTTAATCACAATTCATCATTTTGGTTGAAAATGCAACTATTTTTGTATAAAATTCAAGTATTTTGAGAAAAATTCATGTATGTTTTTGAAAATTATTTTTTTTTGGGTAATCAATTTTTTTTAACCATCTTTTTGTTTGAGGATTTGAATTTTTCAATTTTCGATTTTGGTTGAATTTTACTGGTAAGCAATTTTTTTTCTCTTTTGACAATTAATTTTCTAAACTATTGGGTTGAAAATTCATCTTTTTAGATTTAAGATTTACGTCCTGGGTCACAATTCATCTTTTCATATATAAAATTCAAAATCCGTATTTTTTTGTAGATAATTAATCTTCTTGTTTGAAAATTCATCTTTTCGGGTTGAAAATTCAACTGTTTTGTTAAAAGTTTGTCTTTTTGGATTAAAAATTTATTCTTCATAGAAGAAAAGTCATATTTCTTGGTTGAAAATTCATATTTCGTTTCTTCTAAATTAAAATTAAAATCTTGGTTAATAATTCGACTGTTTAAAAAAAATTTAACTTTTTTGTTAAAAACTCAACTATTTTGTTGAAGTCTTCTTTTTCGGTTGAAAATTTCAGTCAGTAGAACAACTTACTAAAAAAATTTTTGACCGAAAAAAATGACTTGAAAAAATATTTTAATTTTCAAGAAAATAATTAAATTTTTATCAAAATAGTTGCATTTTTAAACAAAAACATAGTAAAAAAACCGAAAATTGGTAACTTAGTTTATGGACTAAATCAGGTTACAGATGAAATATTTTAAACATTTGAACTAAAGTGCCCAGAAAAGTTTTATCCATACATTTGTTCTTATACAGCAAATTACTGCACAATACTTACGTCAGTAGGGTAAGGAGGGGCAGCGCCGACCAGTTAACAGTCAATGATTTTTTTGAAGTTAATAAGATGTAGAATTGATCGATTTTTTTTTCATTTCGAGTCCTGCATTATTGTGTATCATATTTCTATAAGTAATTATTACATGAATAAAACAATGATTTAATAATTTAATTATTTCTAACAAGCTGTATTTCGTCGGCTTTGCCCCACACCGGAGGGCAAAGCCGACCGCAGCTTTTTATAAAAATCAAAACATTTGAAGATAGGAAAACATAATGGTTCGCGTCTGTGGTATTTTATGTACTGGAAAAATTACCTTTAAACATATCCTCTTATTCGTTGACATTTCACTTGATACGGCTACGGGAAATGGTTTCTGCCGTACCGACCGGATTGAAAATAATAATGAACTATTATTTTCGTCGGGCTTGCCCCCCTGGTGAGGCCTCAATTATTTACAATATTTAAGATACGTTGGACTTGAATTACGTTAAATGATTATAATAAAATAATGTGATATTATTTTATTTGTCAAAATAATAAATTTTCATACTGTAAGTATTGCTATTAATGTTGAAAACTTTATATTTTTGCCAGCGAATCTTCCATTCTTTCGTGGTCAAAACTGTTTTCTGCATAATTTTTCTATTACAACGTCAATTTTCAAGCTTTTAGTAAGTCACACTATCTCTTTAATAAAACAGATTTATTTAATGCAAAGTAGAATTAAAATTGGTACTTAATAGCGATGTTATAAGCAAAGTTGCCTTTGCCCCACCGGTCGGCGCTGCCCCTCCTTGCCCTACTGCTAAATAAAATAATCCAAATCCACACTGTACAAATTTGATTTTGGAACTTTGTTTAAATGTCTTGAAAGTTTATTTCCGAGACGTAAGATAATATTCCAATACATGATGTCTTGGTTTTCAAATACTGGTATCATAATATTTCCCTACATGTATTGTAATATTACCACACAGGTAATGCAATTTTACGCAAGAAATTTAAAAAAAACAGGCACGGAGAATCGAACCCTCAGTTATTGTAAAACAAAATATAGAAAAAGTGCCACGAAATCCCAAACATTTTGAACAAGTCTTGTATAAAAAAGAAACAGCATTAAAATGTCTGAATACAGTTTTTCACAACCCTCTCAATTCTGGACATAAAAAGTGCAGATTTTATCTGAGCGAGAACATCACTTGACGATAAAAGTAAAAATATTCAAGAACCAGCACTTTCCCACTTCTGTGTTCCTATTTCTCTGAGAATCTCGTTCTGTCGCACGTACACATCGTATAGGTGCATCAAGCGTTTGTTTCGGAAGAGCGCTCGTACATGCCGCATGTACTCACGTACTTCCGTTTATTCATAGTATAATGCATGTGTATAGGTCGACATGACATTACGAGATTCATACGCGCTCAAAACACAAGTGGGCGAAGCACATATCGCAATTCACGTGCAATGTGCAGTTCTGCACCCGCTATACATAGTATACGCGCACGGCATATATGACACGGGGGTATGCTGGTGCAAGGAGTACTATAGTGGAGAATTTGAGCATTTGAGCATTTGAGCATTTGAGCATTGCTGCATCACACATGCACGACAGATTGCGTGGCATCGATTTTTACCCGAGTCACCCCCAAAATATGCCATGCGGAATGAGTGCATGTACGTATCTTATGCGGCTCGTCATCTATACATATATATGCATATGTGGCTGCGTATGCGACCTAGGCCGTTGACACCAAAATATGGATGAGCTCTGTCTCGATGAATTCATCAATGCACCGAATGTTTGTGCCAAAAAAGAAAAAAAAATGAGTGATTGGTTACAGCAGAATGTCCATAGTGTCTACCAATACCGAATGTGTGAAATAGACGGAAAATGTGTGGTGAAATTTGAAAAATAATTAGAATTGGTTTTAGTTTCTTTTCTACGTGGTTTAATATCAATAGTTTCTCTAATATTTATTTTAAGTTTGGTTGTGAAAAAATTCATCTCTAGCTTAGCTGGGATTCGAACCCAGATCTTCAGATTACCTGGTGCTCTTACATACTAAACTATTTAGAGAACCTGGGTTCCTGAAGATTTGCGTTCAGATCCCAGCGGAGCTAAAAAAGGAATTGTTTCGAAAATTAAATTAAAATCAGTATGTAAAAATATATTTATATCAGACTATGTAGAGGAAAAATCTGACATCCATTATAATTACTTATAGGTAACGAAATTATTTAAAAAATCAGACTTGATGAGGCCGTTCAAGAACTAAGTCACGATATTTCGAACTCTTTTTTCACTCCTTCAAGTAATTTTTTTTTTAATTTTCAAGACAAAAAGATGAATTTTTCAAAGACAATTGAATTTTCAATTCAAAAGGACAAATTCTGAACGAGACACTTAAATTGTCACAAAATAGTTGAAATTTTCAACTATATAGTTCAATTTGTAACAGAGTATGTTGAATTTTCAACTGAAATTCTTAATCTTCCAAAAAAATTAATTTTTAACCAAGAACTTCTACTTTTCACCAATCAATTGAATTTTCAATTTAAACAGATTTATTCTTTAATGAATAATGTAATAGTTAATATTTCAACTAAAAAAGATTTTTATTTTAAATTAAAAACAATCGAAATAGACCAAAAAGAGGATTTCTCAGCGAAAAATGTAATAGTTGAATTTAACTGAAAAATACGAATTAATAACGAAATAGTAAAATCGTAAAAAAAACTATAATTATTAACTAAATAGTTGCATTCACAACCAAATAGTTCGACTTTCAAGCCAAAAAGACAAATTCATAGAAGACAATTGAATATTTAATCCAAAAGGATACATTTTCTATCCACATTGAATTTGTGACAAAATAATTAAATTGTAGCCCAAATTGATTAATTTTCAACAAAGTGGTTAAAGTTTCAACTAAACTGATAAATCTTTGTGAAAAAATGAATTTTTAACCAAGAAGTTCAACTTTTGTCCAACTTATTGAATTTTCAATCAAAACAAAAGAAATATTCACGAAAAATATAACATTTGATATTTCAACTAAAAAATATTTTCATTTTAAATTAAAAATGATTGAATTCAAAAAATATATAACAGTTAAATTCAACCAAAAAAGACGAATTTTCAACAAAGCAGTTGAATCTTCAAAGAAAATTAATTATCAACCAAACAATTTCATTTTCAGCCAAATAGTTACATTTTCAACAAACAAAATAATTAATTTTGGACCAAGCAGTTACCTTTAAAACCGAATACAAAAATTTGCAAGCCAAAAAGATGAATTTTTAGAAGCCAATTGAATTTTTAATTAAAAAAATGATTTTTTTATCCAATAATACGAATGTTGAACAAAACAGTTTAATTATCACAAAATAATTAATTGTTTTAACTTTCAAAAAAAAAGTTGAGTTTGCAACAAAGTAGTTGAATTTTCAACTAAAATCACGAATCTTTCCAAAATAATGAAATTTTAACCAAGAACTTGAACTTTTAACCAACTAATTGGATTTTCAATTTAAAAAAATATTTTAACTGAAAAAATCTTTAATTTTAAATTAGAAACAATCGAATTTAACCAAAAAGAGGAATTCTCAACGAAAAATGTAATAGTTGAATTCAACCAAAAAATACGAATTTTCAACAAAATAGTTGAATCTTTAGAAAAAAATTAATTATCAACCAAATGATTGCATTTTTAATCAAATAGTTTAACTTTTCACCAAATAGTTGAATTTTCAACCAACAATGATGAATTTTCAACCGAATGGTCAAATTTTTAAATGAAAAAGATTAAACCTCAACCAAGAAAAGTTATATTTTCAACAAAACAGTTGAATTTTAAAAAAGACAAATTTTTAGAAGACACTTAACTTTTTAATTCTGAAAAATAAATGTAATAGTCGACATATAAACAAAAAACAGAATAATTTGGAAGTAAGCATTTGCATTATTAAGAAAAAATGATCCAATCTTGACCAAAAAATATGAATTTTCAAACCAAATGTCGAATTTTCAAGAAAAGAGTTCAATTTTTAACCAAGTTCAATAAAACAGTGTAATTTTCATCTCGAAAAAATATATATTTCTAAAAACTACTTCAATGAAAAATGTTAAATATTTCGGTGAATATAAATAATTTATGAACACACTAAAAATACTGCATTTTAAATATTCCCACTTTCTCGAATTTTATTTTCTGCGCTCGTATAATTAATTATCTGACTAAAAATTCAATCTCAGTTTCTAACTTAAATTACTTTTCTGACGATATTCTAACTAACAGTTTTGGGCAAAATATAATTTAATTAGCGATTGAAGAATAAAAACAAATATTTGTTTTTATTCTCTACTCATGTATTCATTATTCATGGGCGAATTAATTAAAAATTATCTTTGAATATTTAAACTCTGAGGAGTAAAGTTTGTATTAAAGTTTAACTTTTGTTGATTAACGCCCTTATTGCTTATTTATGACAGCAGGAAGTTTTATTGTTCTGAGAAAAATGAACTTATAGCGGACTTTATTCATATTTTGAGAGGAAAAACTTTTCTCTTCTGAATTTTTTAATATCTCGTTTTTCGTGCACAAAATGAGAGAGGAATATTCATTTTTTAAAAGAAAAAATAATTCTCTCTCCATTACGCAGGTACAAGATATACTGAGATTTTTTAGAAAATTAAGTTTAGAAATTTTCGAACGAAAACATCTATCAGAATAAAAATAAAAATATCTGCATGTGTTTAGATATAACAACAGCACAGCAAAGTAAGGATATCAATCAGTGTAACCCTAGCAAGATGAAAGTGTTCCTAGGTTCTTTAGAATAGAGCCAATAAAAAGGGTTTCGTAAAACTGTTTAGGCATGACACCCTTCAATTATTAAATATTATTTTTTTTACCTAAATTCCCTCTTTTAGAGGTAATTGACAATCTCTAATCCTTTAGCTTAATCCATATCATGTGCAGCCGGATTCGCCTGAATATTTGGTCAGAGAAGTGGAAAACTGCAGAAAACCAAAACTTCTGAGCACAACTGTTTACCGAGAGACAAGTTTGAATTTATACATTCGACAATATCAAGTGCTAATATCCATCTCAAGCGTCAAACATCCCGCTCGAAAATAGTTAAACGCAATGAAAACAGGAATAAAGCGAGAATCCCGAACCCATCCGAGCCTTGACCGCGCTCGTCCATGCTTGACATTCAAGATCTCGACAATCACCTCACAGCACGTCCCTTTTCGACACCAACCTCTTATGAAAATCGCACCAAATTAGAAAGCCTTCAAACATTGGAATCAAAGTATTCCTAATAGAAATCTGCATTATCATCGGAGATAGTAACGGACCGATCATAAGAGAAATCATTTCACACTTACTGCGAAAATGGAAATCTACATTATCGATCAAAATTATATCCTCTAATACAGAAAATATTTTAACGTCATCTCAGACTAGATGGAGATATAAATTAAAAATTTTTGAAATTAAATGTACACAGAAAAAAGATCTACTCCTTTCACTCCACTGGGATTCGAACATCAGGTCAACAGTCATTTCCGGTCACGTGCTCTAAACACTAAGCTACAGAGAGATCAGGGGAAGAATCCCTTTTCTGAAACACGCTTTATTTTGCAAGATGTAATATACAAATCAATTTTCAATAGAAATCTGTATCATCATCGGAGATAGTAACAGACTGATCATAAGAGAAATCATTTCACACTTACTATGAAAATGGAAATCTACATTATCGATCAAAGTTATATCCTCTAATACAAAAAATATTTTAACGTCATCTCAGACTAGATGGAGCTATAAATTAAAAGTTTTTTTAAATTAAATGTATACAGAAAAAATATCTACTCCTTTCACTCCACTGGGATTCGAACACCAGGTCTGATCTCTCTGTAGCTTAGTGGTTAGAGCACCTGACCGGAAATCGGTTGACCTGGTGTTTGAATCCCAGTGGAGTGAAAGGAGTAGGTCTTTTTTCTGTATACATTTAATTTCAAAGTATTCCTTTTAAAAAAGTATTTCGAAACATTAAAACAACTCTTTTAGAAAATGTGACACTCACCCATGAATAATTGACTTTCTTCGACTATTATTTCTATAAAACCCAAAATATCCTTTAGATGCTTCCTTATCCAAAAGTTGGCTCTCTTTTATTTATAGTGAGCGAGTATAGAGTTTGGAGAGACAAAGGAAAAGTCGAGCGATTCATACACCCGGATGGATGATGGTCTTCGTAAGAGGGTGCTTTGGATGGGAAAACTTTGAAAAATATGTAGAAAACGGTCGACTCGATATCGAGAAAGTGCGAACTTGGCAAAAATATTTTGTCAGGTCCCTCCTCTCTTTCTGCCTTTCTCAAGCTCTTTCCTCTCCTGCATCTCCTCAGCAGTTGGCGTGATGTATATCCGGAATAGAGCCATGGGCTTTTCAGCCTCATTCCTACCCTCTCGCCATTATTGTACTTTTTTTACTTTTTTTACTTTTTTTTACTTTTTTATATGAAGAGGAGACCGCACTCTGCTTTAATCGCTCTTTCCTTCGGCTCTTTTTTTCATACCATCCCTGCCGAGTGATATGAGGAAAATGACCAAGGATCCATTTCAAGCGAGTCACTGCTATTAATCCTTTCCTTTTTGAAAAAAGTAAATAGCAGTGATTCGTAGATAGTGGTATTGTCGAGTAATGGAATATCGAAGTTAATCTTTGTGGTTTGGAAATAATGGAAATGGATCTGCGAAAAATTGGTTAAAAATAGATTTTTTTGAAGCTGAAATATATAGATTAAATATTGACACAGACAAAATTAAATTGTTCGACAGAAGTTGTGGGAAACTCATTCATCTAAAATTTTTTCAACAACGCTTGCACTCACAAAATAAAAGTCTCCGTGATGGAAAAAATGTTTACAAGATTGTACAACATTTCTAATACCTGTAATTTTTTGTTAAAACATGCACTTTTTTGTAAAAAAATGTAGGTACCAAATTTAACAACAAAAATACAATTAAATACAAATAGCTCATTTTTTCTTGTATTTTCTTGTAGAAAAGTAACTTTTTGTTAATATTTTCTTTACTTTGTTGTAAAAGTCTAAAAAGTATTAGAGAAAACTACAGGATTTTACATTTTTTCAATTTGGGTGTTTAAGGTCATAAAAAACTTTTAATTTTACGTAAGTTATTGCAGAAAATTACTAATCTTTACAAAAAATACAAAATTTTACAAAAGTTGAAATTCTTTAATAATTCGAAGTTTTGAAGAGACAAATGCTCTCCTCATCAGGAACAGGGATCCAAGTCAAATATCAGTCCTTAGAAAAAATTGGAAAAAAATTGGAAAAAATCCAAAACGTCGAAGTAGATAAAAAATTTCATGTTCTTAAATTCCATCTAAAGTGTTCTATAGTTTTGATATTTTAATTGTTGATATATTAAAAAGTAATGAGGTCCAGTATCACGAGCACATTAAAAAACTCTTTGAAAAAATCACTTTTTTTAATTTAAAACGGAAGACAGAAAAAATTGGTCTGAGGTATGTCATTTTTTACTTTTTACATTATTTTTAAGTAATTATTTACTCAGACGCATGCCATCGCACTTCCATTTATTATTTTAAAAAAGTTGAAATATTGAGAAACTGTACTGAAAATTAGGTTGTAAATACTGGTAGTTTATTGTAGAAATGTAAAAACAATAAATATAAATTTTTACAAGCAATACTTTTAGAATCCGCATCAACGTTTCGACTTGTACTTTACTGTCAATTTTTGTAGGATATTTAATATATCAATTTCTACAGGAAAGTACCATTTTTTTTAATACTAAACTTTTACCAAGAACTCTTTTTATTTCAATCAATTACGTATCAAGCAGCAATTTCATTTATACAGATTTTTTTACATTAAAATTTTATCTAGATATCCACACCTATCAAACGTAATTTTAAATAAGAAATGTTATTTATTTACGTTTTAAAATAATTTTCTGTAAATTAATTCAGACAGAGTAATGCATTTTAATGAAAAAAACCTGATTTAAAAGTGTGTATAAGTTAATTTTGCAAGATATTAACATTCGATGACACAGTCATATAAAATATTTAAGCTTTTAAGGGATCTTTATAGGGTTTAAGAAAATAAACCATTTTTCTTGATTTTGCTAGGAACATTCTAAATGTTTTTTTATATTTAAAAAAATTTAAAAAGATTTTTCTCCAATTTTTGAATAATAAATAACAATTGAGTAATTATTAATTTAGAAAAAATTTGACGAAGTTGAAAATATATTTAAAAGTTTTGAAAATATTTCAAAATATTTAAAAAACTTGAAAAGATTTCAAAACATTTGACACTACAAATGATTTTCTTTAAATTAATTTTAAATGAATATTCAAAAAGATTTCCAACAAATTTCAATAAAGAATCTAGAATATTTTAAGAATTTTTTTTTAATCTTGCAGGATTTTACAAAAATTTTAGGAAAAATTCTAGTTCTAAGATAAGCGCAAAATTTAATTGGATTCCTGGAAAATTTTTAGATTATTTTTTTTCAAACAAATTTCTAAGAGAGTGCTTAACAAGATTTCAAAACAAATTTTGATGTATAAATCAATTTTTCTAGCCTAAAATTGATAAAATGAGATATTTTAGAAAATTTATAAATTTTTTGATTCATTCTTTAATTTATAGTATTGAAAATGATAGCTTGGATTTCTATTTTTGGGAATCTTTGGTCTGTATAAAGTATAACAATTCAAAAAATTTTATTTTGCAGTTTAACGGGCTTTAATTGTATTTTACACGCGTAAATTATTGAGCGTTTGTCTTGAAAAAGTTTGAAGCTTCAGTCTTAAAAGTTTTGAATTCAAAATTATTGCTTTTTGAGTATTTTAATTTGCAATTCAGTTTTTATAACTTCGAATGAAAAAATTGTTATCTTCAAGAGTTCGAATCTTTTAATTTGCAATGACAGTGTTCAATTCTTTCTCAATTGTTCAATTTTTATTTACAGTCAAAAAAGTTTTTTTTTACCTAGGATGACAAATATTGAGAAAATTGCAATAAAATAATTTTAAATGACATATATGCTATCCAACCGATTGCTATATATTTGGAAAAAAAATGCAAATGTAAGGTTTTTTGTTATTTAATAACGATTATTCATTATTGTCTTTTAATATTTTATCATTCCTTTAAAGTTTAAACAAAGAAGCTTTTTTGTAATAGCTATCATGTATAAATCTTTTTTTTAAATGATCTCATTTCAATATTTTTAAATCTTAGTCATACTCGGTCGAAAAAGAACAACGTTTTGACTGATGAATCTGTAAATTTCTGTAGATTCTTGAAGTTGTACTTTTTTTGTACATTCTTATAGAAAAAACTACAATAAAATATAGCAATATACAAAAAATACAAAAAAGTGCCAAATTCGTCCGAATAGTAGAAAAAAGTTGTACTTTCCTGTACTTTTGGTTGTAATTTTTTTCGATTATCTGTAGATTCATGTAAAAATGATTTTAGTTTGTTGTACCTTTTTGCCACAAATTTTCCACCAGGGCTAATATTTTTAAGATTAATAACCTTATGGGTCGTTGACAAAAAGTTGTGAAATTGAAACTATGAATTTTTTTAATGGCACACAAAGTGCCCAAGTATCAAATTGAGTAATAAAATAAAAATGTTAGAACTTCAAAAAGCCAATTGAAGTATTTTTTTAAAATATTTCTGACCCAAAATGGAACGAAAATACCCATTCCAAAAATCAAGAATCATTTGTAGAGTAGATAAATTTTCGAACTAAAATTATATGTATATCTGCGTTTTCTGTTAATACAAGCAATTTCAAAATTAATTTCTTTTGTGAAGAATAAACTATACTAGTCTTCAAATAATGTTTCTAAATTAATTTTAACGCCGAACTATTTTTAGGAGTGATATGAGAAAAATGACCAAGCTTCCATTTCAAGCGAGTCATTGTTATTAATCCTTTCCGTTCTGAAAGAAGTAAACAACAGTGATTCATAGATAAGTGGTACCGTCAAATAATGAAATATCGAAATAGTGGAAATGGATTTTCGAAAAATTGTTTTAAAATAACCTTTAGAAAAAGCTGAAATATCCAGTTTTATTATATACTTTAATTATTGACAGTCATAAAATCAAATTTTTTGCAAAAAGTTATGGAGAACTAATTCATGGATTTCCTCTAATTAAGCCAAAAAAGACATATTTAAATCTAAAAATTTTCCAACAATTGTCCTTTCCACAACTTTTACTTAAAAAATGAATTTGGATAAATTTTGTAACAAAATTTTTTTTTAATTTAACAATTTAGGTGGAAAATTCAACTAGTTGATTGAAAAATCATGTAATATATTGAAAATTCATCTTCTTTGGTAACAAATTAATCTTCTTGGTTAAAAATTAATATATTTTGATAAAAATTTGTCCTTCTTGGTAGAAAATAATTCTTCTGGGTAGAAAATTCAACTGTTTGGTGTAAAATAATAGGAAAATTAATTGTTTATATAAAATTAATGTAGATGCAATATTGAATCCAATATAGAACGCTTTAAATTTCTCAGATTGCAAACCTAAATACATTACATTTTAAACAACCCAGAGATGAATTTTTAAAACAAGAGTTGAGTTTTTAATTTAGAAAGTCATATAATTTAGAAAACAGTTGACTTTTAAACACGAAGAAATTATTTTCAATGCAATAAATGAATTTAAAAACCAAATTTTAACCAAACAGTTGCATTTACAACCAAATAGTTGAGAACTTTTAAGAAAGAGACAAATTTTTAACAAATTAATTGAAATTTTAGCCAAATAAATAAATTATCAACCTGCGCAATTGAATGGACAATTAATAAAGATGAATTTTTAACCAAATAGTTAAATTTTGAAAGAAATTAATTTTCAACCAAATCGTTTTTCTTGTAACAAAAAAATTTAATTTTTATCAAAGAAAGGTAAATTATCTATAAAAAGCTTATTTTTCTAGCATAAAAGAGGACTTTTCAATCCAAAAGAATGAATTATCTTTACAAAAAGATTAATTTTTAACAAAGAAGTTCAATTTTCGACCAAAAGAGATGACTTTTAAACAAAATATTGAATTTTCAACCTCAAAAGATCAATTTTCAACTAAATGGTCAAGTTTTCAAATTAAAAAAGTTCAACTTCAACCACAAACAGTTGCATTTACAACCAAATAGTTGGACTTACAATCAAAAGAGACGAATTTGTCACCAAATAGAATAACTTTTAACCGAGTAGTTCAATTTTCATGCCAAAAAGGCGAATTTTTTAAAAGACAGTCCAATTTTCACCAAGAAGTTCATTTTGAACTAAGATGAATTTTTAATCACAAAAAATGACTTCTACCCAAAAAAAATAATTCACAATCCAAAGAGATGATATTTCTATCAAAATTCCGAATTTAAAAAAAAACAGTTAAACTTCCAACTAAATAGTCGAATTTTTAACAAAAAAGAATAAACTTCCAACGGGAAAAAGGGAAGTATCTTAAAAATATTCAATAAGGCTTGAAATTAAAAAAAAAAATTAAAACTTTGAAGACGGATTCACGCAATTAGAAATTGTTCAATTTCAAACGCAATTAATTAAGAATTTTTCTAGTTATAATGCTTTAATAAAAAATTGCTTAATTTTTAATTTTCTCAATTACAATGGTTTGATTTTTTATAGTTCTTAATTTATATTATAAAAGTTTCATTGCGTTTACAATGGAAATCAATTATAGCAAACTTCTTTCGGGTTTTCCAGAGGTTTTATATAGTGATGCATTCGAGACGATTTCCAGGAAATTCGAGATTTTCTTGACAAATGTTCAGATGTATTTAATCTTCATGGAGATTGAGAATATAAAAAAAATTCTAATTTAAAATTTAGGATTTCGAGTCGAGAATCTCGAAACTTTTTATTTGAGACTCTCGTTCTCCATGAAGCTTTGAGTTTACCTGAACATGATTCAAGACAATCTTGAAATCGTCTCGATTTTTTTCTCGAAGTTGTCTCGAAATTTCTCGAAATAGTCTCGAATTTTCTTGAAATTGTATCGATTTTTTTCTAAATTGTCTCGAATGCATCACTAGTTTTATCAAAAACGAATTTTCTTATGAAAAATATATGCTCCATTCTAGAGTGAAAACATAAGCTTCTAAGATACTAGAAGCTTCTCCATACATTTATCATCGAGATGACGGATCACGTGACGTTAAGCGGTGGGTCATCGTTCATCCGATTAATTCTGCATGCATTATACATTTCTTTTGTTCTCGTCCTCGCACCCAAGAGATCCAAATTCGAGGAAACACTTTGATAATACTATCAGAGCATTACCATCTTGCATGGATAAATAGAATTTTTCAGCCATATTCTTGCGGACTTTCGACCATGAAGGGAAACAGATGACGCCGTGAAACCAACTGGTTATGTCTAAAATTGTGTGTGTACAACATTTGTATTTTATTTGTATTTATACATATATCGAACTAGACCTGTTCCACACCACCACACAAATAGGGTGGTTGACCCTCTAAGGGAGTTTAATCTGGGATGGCTTTAGAAACCATACAAGAAATGGAATCTTTGGCATTGGCATTTAATCTTTGTATTTAATTAACTTAAAAAATCTTACTCAAAGGGTAAAAGTATAGAATAAAGATTATTTTGAAAATTTGGACTTGAGTTAATTGATGCATGAATAGAGTAACCAAATCGCCAAAGTTTGATAACAGATTCGAAAAGTGTAATCAATTTGATTTTCGTCTGAGCAAACTTCAATCATAACGTTCAAACATGAGAAATCCCATAGCCGTATCTCTGAAAATTAATTACACTCCGTGGGAAGGTTTGTCGACTCGTAATCAGCACATTTAAATGATATCAAAGATATTAAATGGAACTGTAGAGAAATTAAATTATTTTTATATATTCTATAAGTGCTTCGTGATTGAACTGTTAAACGTTTAAACTTTTCGAATAATTTATGCTTCACATAGGTCAGTTTTTCAAGTGAATGTTTAAACTAAAAGACATAATATGAAACCAACTGAAGCAGAGCTTAAAATATGTCGAATTTCGGACTACACACCTTTTGGGTAATTTTCAGATGAAGTTTCGAAAAAAAGAAATGAATTTTCGAACCAAAAAGACGAATTTTCAACCAAATAGATAAATTTACTAACAAAACTGGAATAGTGTCAGTAAAAAAATTAATTTTTAACAAAAGAACAAATTTTCAAACTAATTAGCTATATTTTCAACCAAAAAGATTAATCTTTTATCGAAAACTTTAATTTTTGACAAATTGATTCTTTTTTTGACTAAGTAATTGAATTTTCAACCAAAAAATATCAATTTTTAACGAAACATGTAATAATTAAATTGTCAGCTGAAAAGGATAAATTTTCAACAAAAAATGGAATAGTTACATTTCCAACCAAAAAGATTAATTTTCATCCAAAAAAGAGAAGGAATTTTCAACAAAATAGTTAAATTTTTAACAAAAGAGATGTATTTAACTAAAATGATGAATCTTCAACCAAAAGATTCCAGTTTTAACAAAGTAATTACAAACTCAGCCAAGTATTTGAATTTTCAATTAAAAAATGGAACTTTTCTACAAAAAATGGAACAATTAAATTTTCTATAAAAGAGATGAATTTTCAAAATAAATGATGAATCTTTAAACAAAACAAAAAAAAATTCATTTTTGACACAGTAGTTTAAAATTCAACCAAGTATTTAAATTTTCAACTAAAATAAAAAGAAATTTTGAAACAAAACTGGAAATATTTAAATTTGCTAGAAAAAAGATCAATTTTTAACAGAAAATGTAATAGTTGATGTTTCTATAATATTAAAAAAAAATTTATTTGAAATAAAGAATAGTTGTATTCAACCGAAAAAAGAAGAATTTTTAACCAAATAGTTGAATCCTTAACCAAAACCGATTAATTTTCAAGCAAACAGTTGCATTTTTAACCAAATAAGATTAAATTTGTACCAGAAGAGTTAAATTTTCAACGAAGAAAGATTTTCCAGTCAAGAAAGAAACAAAATTTCAACCAAATTGTTAAATTTTCTGCAGAGTAGTTGAGTTTTTCACCCAATAAAATGTATTTTCAACAAAACAGTTGAATTTTCCACCAAAAATTATAACTTTTTAATAAAATTTTTGAATTTTCATGAAAAGAAATAAATTTTCAAACAAACAGTTGCATTTTTAATCAAAAAAGATCAAATTTCTACCCAAAGATATGAATTTTCAACAAAAGATTTTAATTTTTAACCAAGAAACTTTTTTCAGTCAAGAAAAAAAATGCCACTTTTGAATTTTCAACAAAACAGTTAATTTTCAACTAAGTAGTTAGTTAGATAAATGAAAATTTTGCTTTGAAAATAAAAATTTATTTTTCCACTGCACTTTTTGATTTCCGATTCAACACTTTTAAATCCGTACTGGAGACGACTACCATGCAGTAAATCATGATTAACAGTAACATTAATATTATTAACATTATTGGTTCTTTTTGTTTAACATATCAGCAATTTCACTACCTTGTCTGACAAATTTTTATTGAAAAAGTATAATTAATTACTGTGTGAGAGCAAAAAATTCATTTTTAGCCACAAAAAAGTTTGACGTTTTCTTCATTCGTGCTTTTTATCGAAATCAAATTCCTCTGGGGCATTTGTTTACATTAAAATTAAAACTTTAAATTTACTTATCAATATTTATATCGCAAAAGTGTTGTTTTGTATTATTAATACATATTTCAAGACTTTTTATTTGTAGTTGTAGAAGAACTGATGAGATAATAAATCCTTCATATTATTAATGTCTGGGAATATTTTTAGATGAAGTTTCGAAAGAAGAGATAAATTTTCGAACCAAAAAGACGACTTTTCAACTAAAAAGATCAATTTACTAACAAAACTGGAATAGTGTACTTTTTCAATCAAAAGCAGCTTCCAGACAAGTGTTGCACTTATCTGTTGACAAGGGTTGCACAAATGCTTTTCATCTAAATCATATTTTGTTGGGTACATATTTTTACCTCAGAATCAAAGTTTGAAGATTAATAAACAATATTTTTATGGAAAAAAGTATTGTTTTTCATTATTTATAATAATTCAAGACGTTTCATTTGTAGTTGTAGAAAAACGGATGAGGTATCAAATCCTTCATGTTATTGACCACTGGGAATATGATATAGATGAAAAAGCTTGTCTGGAAGTGAACATGATATTCATGGTGGTCGGGTATAAGAGGTTGAGAATATTTAGAAAATTATTAATGACGTAAATCAGTGTTAAATAAAAATTAAGGAGTTATCTGTTAGGAAAGTGTAATTTTTGTCAATGAAGTACTTTTGAAAAGGTCAGCAACGATAACTTTAGCCTTGACTTTGGATCCTTGCAGTTCTTCCAATGTATAGGTTATATTTTTATTTGAAAAATTTTCAAATTTGAGTTTTTCTAAATAATATTAAAAAAATTAATTAGTAGTATTTCCAAAGAACCTAAACTTAGGCTTTAAGAGTATGGTGAGTATCGGCTGCATCGTTCCAACTAGTATCAACCTCATAAAGTATCAGAAATGAGAAAAGTTACTACTTAACTATTTCTAATCAATAAACTGTTTTCAAGTGAAAGTTTACTTATTCTTAATTATAATTACTAATAATTAAGTATCTTATCATGCCCAGATGTAATACCAGAAGCGGTTATCTATTGTTGGACTGACATGTCAAGATCGTACCTTCCGCGGCGTCCACCAAAATGTATAAACTGACTAATTAATTTCTTGAACATTTTTTCTGTAGAAATAATTACCTGAATATATAGGCACCATTTAAATAGGAAAATCTTTCCTTTTTGTTGCAAATATAATCTGTGGAAATTCGAAACATCTACTGAAGGGTGGTCTCCCTTTCATTCTACATTATGTTTAAATCCCGAAATAGCTTTAAGCGTGCTTTGTTAATTTGATTTGGCTAATTATAAAATAGATATATATATATATATATATATATTCGCGCCAGAACAAATGTATTCATCAGATTTACGCTTGATTTTCTTCATAGCATTTGCTTCCGGTGTTAAAACGTTCGTCATTTCGTGTTGAATTTGCTTTCAAAGCTGAACCCGTTGGACGTAACTCCGCGGATTAATTAGCATTTCCAGAATGGGCCGTTCCTCGTCAGCCGTTCGACCCCAGAGGGAAGTTATTTTTGTCCAGCGTAGGTTAAATCACGGTCAGCCTTCATAGCATGTGCAGTCACGTTCTCCATATTACAGGGGCGTGGATGCTGTATCTTATTATTTATTCGGCCATTATGCTTTCAATGACCAAACGGAAGGAAAAGGCTGACCTGAATGGCAAATATATCAGAACAATATTATTATTATTATTATTCAGAGTTTGCTAAAGAAATCGGAAAGCCTGGAAAAGTCCTGGAATTGTAGAAAAGTGCTTGGCAATATTTATTGACATTTCTTTTTGAAGCTTTAATCATTATTTTAATACTTTTCTGCTTGTTTTATAATTTAAAACAGATAGAATTGAACTTTTTTCAGTATGAAATAATAGTCAACAAGATTTTGAAATTTGCATGCATTAATAATTTTTTATGTACAGTACAGGCGGAAATTATCTACACACCTATTTTTTGAGCTGTTGCTGAAGTCCCTCAAATTCTATACTATTAACATGAGTTATTTTAATTAGTCTAATACCTCCAAGTTTTAGATAAAATGTAAATTTCATAAAAATATATTGCAAAAAGAAGCCGAATTTCGATATTTTTGCAAAATTGGAATAATTCTCGAAATAATTACCTTTTTTTAAAGTTCTTTTCCTAATTTTAAGGCTAAGTCTGTACTCTATTTCACCAAATTGTTAAGATATTTTTATCATTTTTTCCCTAGTTCCTACCCCATGATCGAACTCGATGCAAAAAAGTTGCAAAATTTGAAATAATGATTATATTCACCTCGAAATTTAAAAAATTCAAAACAATAATATTTATCTAAACATTTTTGGAATTTTTTTTACTTTTTGCACCAAGTTTGATCCTATGGCAGAATCTCAGGACAAAATTCCAGAAAATATCTTAACAGTTTAGTAAAATACTGTGAAAACCTTCCATTAAAATGTGAGGAACTTTCAAAAATAATAATTATTTGTAGAGTTCTTCCATTTTTTCGGAAACAACGACGTTTTTTGCATTATCTTTTTAAATAATTGACATTCTGCCTTTAACTTTAACTTTCGTGCTATTTCGAGGAAAAAATTTTCATTGTTAATATTACAAAAACTAGGGAACCAATAATAATTTGATTTAATAAAATTAAATTTTAAAGTACAATCGGCACGAGAAAACAGGTATCGGAAAAAATATCCAATCAAAATTTTCAAAATTTCAATTTGATTACTGATATATTTTCGAACTTACGCGAAATTAAAAAAAATGTAATTACGAAGAAAAACAAGAATCTGATGCTCAAATTTTCAAAAAATAAAAAAAAAATATAAAACAAGGAATTTCTAATAATTGCATTTGAAATTTAATTATTGGATATTAAATTTTAATTTATTTTTAATTTAGTTTCCTAAGTTTATATTACTGATGGTCTCGTTTAAAACGAAAAATATTATTTTGCATGAAAAAAATTTCAATCATAAACAACGTTTTTTTTCTGCTTCAATTTTTTTCCTACTCATTTAATGCTTAGTTTACGTAAAATTCCGTAATATTAGTCAGTGAAAAATTTCATCTTATCGCGTCTTACAAAATTTTAAAAAAATCCTTATGTTATTAAATTTGTTATCTAAAATAAATGATTATAAATATTTTTTTCGTGAAAAATCATCTTTGTTCTCTTTCAGAACAGTTGTTCCGAAAATAAGGTCTCTGAACAAAAAATTGTATATAATTTTAAGAATTGAAATTATATTAGCAATAATTTAATCTAACAGAAAAAACATGATTTTTTATTTAAAAAGCTCAAAACTTACAAAAAATAATTATTTATAACAATATTTTTCTTTAAAAAGCATTGTTTTAACTATTTCAACAAAAGAAAAAATTTATTTTAAAATTGGGAACAGTAGAGTTGTAGATAATGTTTTCCCTGAAAAAATATACAATTCATTAAAATTCAACAATTTTTCATAAATTGGGAAGAAGTGATAGTAAGAAAAATTCAATTGCAATAAACATTATTAAAGTAAATGTTTTTTGTAAGTTTAACAAGTTTTTCATTAAAAATTATGTTTCTTATTTGAAATGACATTAGCATTAACTATTTTTTTCAGAAATCGTGTTTTTGGTACAACAACTACCTTAAACACAGCAATCAGTAATAATATTTTAAAGAAATTTATATTCTTATATTCTGATAAAAGAGAAACAAGAAAAAAAATGCTGAGGCCTCGATGGCGTAATTGGTTAACGCTCTACTCATGGATAGTGGCGTTCCGGGTTCAAATCTGGGCGGAGGCATATTTTTTTTTCTCCAAATATTAGACCTGTACTCGACACTATTTAATATTAAACAGCAAATATTAATAATAATATTGCAATTTTGAAAAGTATAATTAGATATTTTTTCCAAGTCCTATTTTTTTGTGCCCATAATACCTTTAAAAGAACTTGTATGCATGCATGGTTGTTCCGCAAGGTAAATATTTAAAGTGGAATAAATATAAAATTAATAATATGCGGAAAGCCAGACCTGGCAAACGTGGTTGTCGCATGTCGGAGTAAAAAATACTCTTGTTCAGCTTCGCTGTTCCTCTCTTCCACTAACGAGTTTACTCTTACCCTATTTCTTTTTTTTCTCTCTTTTAGTCTCTCGCTGCTAAAACTCGAGATATACGTATCTACACGTAGAGGCAGCTTTAATCTTGCACGTTTCCTTCTCGTTAGGTTTTGCTTCTATTTAGCTTAATTTGCATGAGTAATCGTAAGGAATAAGTGAATCTGTTCAGTCAAGTGGAAAAGTGCGGTTTTGGTCAGACTGAATTATTCTCGTTAAAGGTTATTCTATTTGATTACAAAAATGTTATATTCCAAATTAAAAATTATTATTTTAAACTAATTTTATATCTTCGATGTTGCCGTATCTTTACAATTTGTAAATATTTGCTGGATTTTTTACCAAATATCCCGAAAATGGATCAAAATGAGATGCAACGCTTTTATACAGATCAAGAATTTTTTTGATCAGCAAATTGCCCGTCATGAATTTTTATTTTTTTATTATTTTTTATTTCGAAGAAATTATCTGCAGCTTTTTAACGAAAATTCATTGAATTTCGACGAATACTTGAACTAACATAAGTAAATCTAAAGAAACTCTTTTTGAAGGTAAATGGTAAAAGAAAAAATTTCCAGAGCAACTGAGATTTATTGTATTTTTTCTCCCAAAATAAAATTCAAAAATTTCTAAAACATTTCTTATAGCTCCTAAGAAGTAATAAAGCTTCTAAAAGTAAGAGTTCAAGACCTGGGTATTTAAATCCATAGAAATTTTTTTAGAAAGA
>CAKNWT010257720.1:0-25883 GCA_932066315.1 Andricus coriarius
GCACTTCAAAATCCCATTTGATTAACATGGGGAAATTTTGGATTTTCGAAAAATTGAACTCTTGTTCCAGGGTTTGATCGAAACGTGCCAAGTTTTGTAGATATTAACCATACTAATAACTTTCATTTTTAACCCACCCTAACCCCCTACCCCCCACACAGCGCCCCAAATATAACCCAAAAATGATAAAACTACATTTGGGGGAGGGGTGAGGGTGGGTTAAAAATGAAAGTTATTAGTATGGTTTTATTTCATAGGTACTCCTCTTCAATCTCTACAAAACTTGGCACGTTTCGATCAAACCCTGGAACATGAGTTCAATTTTTCGAAAATCCAAAATTTCCCCATGTTAATCAAATGGGATTTTGAAGTGCCCGGTGGCACGTGTTAATATTCGAATTGCAAGAAAAAAAAATTCGGGATTTTCTTTCTCCGGAAATGAAAACTTTTACGGGGGGCCTTGCCCTCTAGGGTGAAACAAAATTTTGCAATACATTTTTGGACCACCCTAATCTACATACTCTGAATTTGCTATGCAATGAAGTATATAGATATCCTCTGTAGGCTTTGAGGTGCACATTCCCACCGTGACACGCGCGCTTCGCTCTCGATTTTCGTCATAAATTTTTGAATGACTACATTATGTATTTTCTGCGCTACCTCATAATAAAAATCGATCATCCTTTCTTCAGACATTCTTCCCTATCTCACGTTGTTATTCTAAAAATAGGATTGTTATTTTCATACCATTCTTTATGGATAAAACAAAAACTCCTGCAAGCCTTTTTTCAGATTTTGTACTTATCTCTTGTCTTTCGGTGTAATATTGGAATTATCGATTTTTGCATATCAATTTCGATACTTAAATTTAAAACGACTAATTCTGTGAAAGAATGGTTCAAAGAAATGTTGTAGCAATTTTTAAACCTGAACTTCCTCCAAAAGCTTTTCTCCATATTTCGTGTCATTTGGCACAAAATTTTAATTTTCGATTTTTTTCATAGTATTTTCGATAAATAAAAACAAAATCACAACTCCTATCAAAAAGTGGTTGAAACATTTTTGTAGGACTTTTAAAAAGCTGCAATTTACCTTTGGAACTTTTTTCCGTATCTCACGTCGTATGGCTCAAACTTTAATTTTTTTTTTAGTAGTATTTTCGATAAGTAAAACCAAAATGACAAGTTTGATCAAAACATGGTTATACGAAACTTTATAGGACTTTTCAAAAGCTATAATTCTTTCTTTAAACTTGTTTACTTATCTATCGTCGTTTGGCTTAAAATTAGAATTTTTGACTTATTACTTTTCGTTGCATAAAACCAAAAAGACTAGTCCTATCAAAAAATGGTTAGAACTCGTAGAACTCGTCCTTTCTTTTAGGATACAAAAAAGTTTGCCAAAGCACGATTTGATCCGTTCAATTTTTCGAAATTTATCATAGTTACGAACGGACGAACAGAGATACAGACATATAGGCGCCATCACCAAAACTTGATTCTCGGCTTCAGAGTATCTCAAAACTTGGAGATCCGTTGAAAAACTGAGGTGTGAAATTTCGGACAATTCTAATACTTTCTCAATCACTATTGATGAGAATGTAAAAACCTAATTCTAGTTTTGCAGAATCAAAGAAATTATAAAGTATATGTACAGATTTTTCAGTAAAAAAATAAGTTGCTGAAGCTTGAAACTTCAGTAAATCACTATATTTTCAGTGGGTAACTTTCTCTGATGAAAACTCGGTGAATCCGCTTTTCGATTATAAATAATACTGAAATTTTATTTACCATAGTCATTGATTATCACTGAAATGTTTCACTGATTCAAATTAAGGTGTCCCTTCCGAGGACAATTTATAATTTTTTGAAAACGAAAAAGTTGAAAAATCATATCACTGAAAATAAGTGATTCGTCATTCAAGACTGCCATCAATGGAAAGTCATTGAAACTTAGGTAATTTTTTTTCTCAAAAATCAGTGAATAAAGACTAGAATTTTAGTGACTTCACTTATTCAGGACTCGAATAATTTTTTATTTGAACCGTTTATATAATTTAAGGATTTTTAATTGTTCAATTTTACAAGTTATCGAATATCAAAATTCTATAATCTTTAGAACAGTGTATAAAGGTCCGTGTCTAGCTTCACATAAATTCGATGAGCGTAGAAAAAATATTTGTAGAGAAACTGAAAGGGCCGGCTAAGTTTACTGAAATTTGGTGAACCTAGAAATGGCCTTTTATGTTAATTTGTTTATGAAATTTTATTTCATAAAAATTCATCATGCTTTTATATGCGTTTATATAAAATTGCAAGAGAAAAATCTGAGTTTTTACTTAATTTCGTAGGTATTTTCTAGGATTTTTTCCGGGAGAATTAGGCAAATAAAGATGAATGAAAGTTTCGAAACAATACGGTGTGTCGCGAAACCTTTTTTATAGTTGGGAGTTGAAAGTTTTTACTTGCTCGCTGTTCGTCATGGGAAATGTTTTTTTACTCCCCTCACTCCCCTTGCAAACCAGAAAACAATGGGCCTTACAAGAAGAATCAAGTAAAACTGTACAACATTTTCACTCCGTTGCTACGTTACTTTTATTTTCCTATTTTCGATTTTAATTCTCTGAAATCACAAACTGAATTCAATTTATAAGAATTAAATAATTAATATAAATTTTGAAAATTGTTCCAAAAGGTCTACGAAAAGTATCTAAAATGTTTAGTTACACGATATTGTTGAATTAAAATTCTTTTCGTAATAATAAATAAAATATTGAAACATTTGGTTTAAAAACGAAAAAGTAACTTGTTGCATTTTTGTTTCTTTCATATATTTAAAAAAATACGAATATGCTTCCGCCATATTTTATTTACTATAACATAATTACCTAGACAGTAAGGTAATTTCGAATAACTGAATATTATTTCAATATTTCATACACAATGATTCCTATAAATATGTAGAACTGGAAAGAAGTCTGGATATATAAAAAACGAACTATCTATTACATGTACAATTCATATACTGCTTTATTTTCAGGACATTATCAAGAATTTTGTAATAAGAGACTCTCTGCTTTACCCAAAAGAAGGACGAGACATTGACGATAAAGACTATCGGAACCGGAAGTCAGGAAGTCGGATAGTCTAATGAATTATGATCGAAGTCTAGGAGGAACGAAGAACCGTCCCGTCGGTCACGTGGCATCTCGGCACGGTCGAGATACGGTCACGAGCCAAATAGCGCGGCGAGAAAATGACGGTAATTTGAAATTATGAATAATTCGCAAACACAAGTGCGTTCCACTCGTTAGAGACACTTTCTCTCCCTGCTTTGAAAACTTTATGTCTCGCATCCACAGTGCCTGTATCTTTTCTTTCTGTTGATAACCCTCAATGCATTTACGCGATTGCTGATTTTCTTCCGTCATATTTTACCAGGAATCCAGCTCAACGTCTGGTCCATGAAAAATGAAAACACTTATGTAACTTTCATGCACCTTTCTAAATATTTTCTATGCATTGGGTAATCTTATGGCCAGAAAACACTTTGTCGTAACTTGTAAAATTCAAATATATGCTCAACTTTGTTTTAAATTACACTGACTTATCTAATATCGTGTCTTCAAATATTCTTATTTTATGTAAATTTGTATTCAGTCGCAGTTTCACAAAGAATTAAAGTTGGAATATATAAGGCCAACTCAGAGTGGCCATTCAAGTGTAAGTAAAATGTTCTTGATCTATGATAACTTCCCGGGTTTTAAATCATTTTCCCGGTCATTTGCATTTTCAAATTCAAAACTTCAAACCTCAAAGCTTTATAACTTGAAGTGCTTAAAAACAGTCTCCAGATTATCCAATCTAATGCAGAACGATTCTAAATTCATAACGAAACAATCTTCAAGTGTACGTTTGGTCAATTCCCCCGACAGTATTGCTATACTCAAATATGAAAATATTATTCTTATTGGTAACCAAAAAAAAATTCAAATTTTTTAAAGATATGCACATTTTTGTTTGATAATAATAAGTTATATAATAAAATACATTACTTTTTAACCAAATAGTTGAGTTTTCCACTCAAAAGGATACATTTTCAGTAAGAAAAATAGATATTCAACAAAAAAACTAATTTTCAACCAAAAAGATGATATTTCAACTAATGAAATTACTTTTTTGTCAAAAAAAATACAAATTTGCAACAAAATAGTTGAATCTTTAACAAAAAAGTTACATTTTCAACCAAACATGGAATAGTTCCATTTTCGGTTGAAAAAATTAATTTTCAAGCAAAAGAAATCATTTTTAACAAAATATGTTAATTTTGAACAAAAGGAAGGTTTCTCGGCTGAAATAATGAACCATCAACCAGAAAAAAGAATTTTCAACAAAGTAGATCCACTTTCAACTAAGTAGTTAAATTTTCAATCGAAAAAGATGAATTCTCAACGAAAAATGTAATAGTTGATATTTGAACTGAAAATTTTTTCAATTTCAAACCAAAAACATGGTAATTTAACAAAAAAGTTGTCGTCATTAACCAAAAAGGATGCAATTTTTACCAAAATAGATGAATTTCTAACCCAAAAAGACGAATTTTCAAGTTCAATTTTCAACCAGAAAGAATGACTTTTTAACAAAATTGTTGAATTTTCAACATAATAATTAAATTAAATTCAACTTCAGTTGATCGAAAATTCCCTGATGGAAGGTTTTCCCTGACGTTCCCTTAACAGTTTTAAGTTCCCTGACTTTCTGGAATTGGGTTTAGACCTCCCTTGTGAAACTATGATAAGAATTATTAAAAATGTAGAATTTTTTAACTTTACTTTTTGCAATGTCAATATATTTAATCAATCAATATCAATCTTTTTTTAAATACATTTCAGTCAAGTCTGCAAATTTAAATAAAAACTGCAAAGACACACACATTTTAAATGATATTTCTCCCGAATTTTTAAATTTTTAATGCTTCATTTTTAATTTTTTACGCCCCATTGAGACCCCAATTTCAAATTTGAAACTTGTGTAATTTCGACAGACTTTTACCACTTTAAATTGTTCAACGTGGAACACTTCACATAAAATGGTCTTTAAAGTCTGATCTGATAAAAATTTTAAAACAATGCTTGGCCTTCTTCAAATTTTTCGTCTGGGATATAATTTACAGCTTGAGTCTGACCTTGCCAAGTTTAATTATATACCTATCTGCAGCTGTATATCTTTCTTGTAATTTTTTTTGCTTATTGGTCGTATATTGTAATTTTTGTAACTTCTTGAGTAGTTTTCTGAGGTAAGTTCTCAGGCAAAGGATGCAATTTCGATGAGTGACTTTAGTGCCTTCTCCAGGATGCGGAGGCGACTACACGCCTATAATGTACCAAAGTGTAAACGCACGTCGTTTATAAAATCCCAACCTAAAAAGACCCTTAAGGATTCCCTTTCAAGGAAATGCCTGGTTTTGCTCAGCAGTGTTGGTGAGCAAGGGCAGGATCGCTGCAGGGTGAAATTAGTGTCGGCTGAACGCTGATGGAAGGATATTCGAAGCAGCCCTCGAGTTCAATATCCTCAACTCCAAGCACTGGTCTTGGTTGCTGCTGTCAGGATGGAAACAGATCGGAGTTGAGCTGCATAGGCCCCGTTCCTCAAAAGGATCCGAACTTCCCTATCTATTCGACTTCTCAAATTGGCCACCATCAGACCATTCATTAGGTTTCCTCTAGCTCAACGCTTTTTACATTCTCATTCATGAGAGTGTAATGTAATCGTCCAAATTTTCGATCTCTGGTTTTTAACGGATCTTTACGTTTCGGCACTCACAGATTCCGAAAATCATGAAATTTTGTCGGGGTCTGTCTGTCTGTATGTATGGTTACCTGAATGTTGTAGCCACGCTAACTTTTGATGGATTTGTCGAATCGAGTCAGCCTTTGATAAACTTTTTAAAGGTCCCAAAATGAAGGTTAAGTTCGTTAACCAGATATTTTGGCTAAAAATTCAAAAAGTGAGCACATTTTGAAAATTTTAGAGATTATATATTGATATTTTCTTGTTATATTTATCTCAAAGATCCTCCAAAGATTCCTTGTAATCCTTACAATTACAGGTAGTTTACTCTTTAAGGGCAAATGATATTCTTTGACGTCACGAATTGCCAACCATCTCACGTATTTCTTTTTCGCCTTCTTATTTTTAAATTAAAGAAGACATCTCGCTGATATTTTGAGAAACACAGAAATTCTATAGTAATGTACTAATCTTTTGAAAATGTATTATTTTTTAACTTAGGCTGCAATTGTGAACATGGCTTTGATATACACATTCGATAATAGTCAGGGCAGTAATGCCCTGTTTCCACTTAAATTTTGAATTACACAATTATTAAATTAAGGGCATGCACGAGACTGCCACGTAACCAATTATTTCCAAAGGAATTACTCGTAAACTGATTCAAATGGATTTTCTATCCTATACAAGAAAAACGTTCGCCTTTATTTCCTTCACGTCTGTCTATCTGGTATGCAAAATTAATTTCAGTTATACCATTAATCACCATGAAAATTTGTGCGAGTATTGAAAACTAAAATTAAATTCACTATTTCAAAACATTTAAAATCAAAAATATTAATAATAGGTCAAATTAAATATTAATAATTTTTTGAAAATTTTTTTCATCGAAAGTAAGGTAGCTTGGGGCGAGATGGGCATAGGGGGTAAGATGCGCTACTCAATTTTATCGTAGGCTATAATTTGTTTGCATCTGTTCTTTGCACTAAAATAAACAAGACTTGAAATTTTAAGACCTGTATTCTTTTTTTTTGTTTAGAAAGGCCAAGTATTACTCAAAATCACACACTAGATGTTTTTTTCAGTAGGTTGGAATGCAATTTTCATCGTATCATGTTGTGCAATGTGTAAATTACGGTGCGAAAAGTGCAAACGTATAAAAAAGATTCAAGTCGACCAAAATCCTCAGAAAAAAGTATGACAGCTGCACTTTTAAGTCTGGTTAAAAAAATAATATGAGTGGCCGACAATCAGAAGAAAAGTACTATTTTTCTTTATATTTCTCAAGTAGCTTCGCTAGAAAACTCACAAAATGATATAAAAATGATAAAAATATTTTTCCGGTTGGCAAATACGGCAATCATATAAAAAACTGATTAAAACCTCAATGTACATGAAATGCAACTACTTGTAGAATTAGAGTAGAATCATGCCGCCCCTGATATCCTGGTGAAATTATTAATAAAAATCTTTATATAATATATATTTTGATATTATTATTTGACCAGTAATCTACACTTGTAATTTTTCACCGCAATATTTAAATTTATAAAATATGTATATAACAACTCACTTGCAAGCACTGAATTACAGATTTCAAATACTAACGTGAAAAATACAAGCCTTTCTCGCCCACGCAACCCTAGAGTCCCTCCTTTTACACTATAGAAATTATTATTATCTTCTTTTTTTACGTTTCAGAACTTTGTTAAAAAATCATAAATAATTCGTACTTAACAGGAAAATTGATTAATTCAATTGGGAAACCCCAGGAAAAAGGTACACATTTTAGAATGGCGGAATCGAGACTGTTCATTTTTACAGTAAACTTTTAAAAATATTGCAAATATGAATTGATGAATGATTCTTTAAAATTTGTTACGATTTCAATTTAATATTTCAGAATTAAGATCAAAACTAAAATTGTTCAATTTTCTGAACTTTGTGTTTGAAATGTTCACTTTGGGGCATTTTCAAATTTAAGCGATTGCGTCGCTTTTGAATCTGTTCTTAATTCTTGAAGTGCAGATAATGACAATGGACGCAGGAGTCCTTATTTTTAATTGTAAAATTGCACTCTTACGACCATTGTTTTCAGTGCCATATTACGGTCCTTAACAGTCCGAATTATAGTCCGCATTTCCGCCATCATCTTATTATTATTGGGTTCATTGGGTTACTTTTATCTGTTACTTTTTTCTTTGACTATTCAACTTGGAGAATTTGAACATTTTCTATTGTAATTATTTGAATGTGAAATAAACAAGAAAGACACCGTTTGTTTCTGAGAATTGAGTGTAAGCATATAAGCTCTGTCTATTTAAAGAAATATTTATATTTAATATTACTTTTAAATATTGATATTTTTGATAAAAATTAAAAAAAATTAAAAAAATCAACTTTCTTCACTTTCTTAATGACTCTTTCAGACAGTAATTTTATTGTTGAATTACAATATTTGGAACTTTTCTATAGCGGACCGCTATCCTCATCAGGAAATAAATTCTATAAAAGGGATTACTACATATTATAGACTTAATGTAAAGAATAAAATGTTGCTGTTTAGAAATATTAACAATATTAGGAATTTAGTATACAAGTTCGAGACAATTGGCTTACCTAGTTGTTATTTACACTTCACCATAGGCATGTTCCTAATGTTCTGATACAACAACATTTTATTGTTTACATTAAGTCTGTAATATGTACTAATCCCTTGTATATAATGTATTGCCTGATGAATATAGCAGTCCGCATTGAAACGTAGCAACTGCATTGTATTTTACCAATAAAATTACAGTCTGGAAGAGTCGTAAAGAAAGCGAAATTTTTTTAATATTTATTTCAATTAACATTAGTTATTTAATCAAATAGTTAAGCATACGACTAAAACAAGTTCAAACCGTATCAAAAATTTCCTTTACATTAAGACCAGTTATAACTTTTTCTTATATTAAGTTAGTAAACTAATAAATAACCAACTGTGGGTCGTTGAGTTTTTTCCGTAAGTAACCATTATAATGTAAGTTATCTTTCGACCGACGAACGCCTCTGTAGAGGATCCTATAGGATGCTCTCTTACTTGCATCTTGCATTGTCAGCGATATGCGTCCGCGGATTAATACACGGTACCTATGCTACCGGGAGAACCGATGCGACAAAAAGTTATTTATAGTCCTAACGAGCGAAGCGGCACACAGTTGAGACCAAACGTATATTTTTCGTTCAAAAAAGTCTACAGCCTTCAACTTTGCCCTGATTTGCGATTTTTTTCCTCAAAGTAAAGTGCAATAAATTCCAAAGAGCACCTTGCTCATGGATTTTTGAATTGGCATTTGTTTATTTATTATATGTTTACTCAAAGTACGAGAAAATCGGTACTTTGCACATAATTATTATATACTCTTCAACAACGGTTTGCATATAATGAAAATCATCTTGAAGCAAAGCAAGAGTACTCCCAGAATACAAATAATTTAATTATTGCATGTTTTGATTATTATAAACAAATTAAATTAACAAATAGCCAAATATTGTCATTTTGGTTGAAAAGCATTTTTTTGGCTAAAAATGCTTTAAATTATTGTGGGAGTGATTTTTAGTCAGAATATTTATAAATTATTAACAATTATAATTGTTATAAACAATTTTTTGCAAAAATTTGGAATTTGTGGTTTTTTCAATTGCGGTTTTCCTTTTATCATCTGAATTGATACATATATTATTAACAATAATATATGTTAAATTAAATTTGTAAGAATACAACAATTGTTGGTTTTTTAAACAAATGAAATAAATAAATGTAAAACTTCGTCACTTTGGCCTGCAAAATAATTTTTTGCACCAAAACTGCTTTAAACTTTAGTGAGAGAGATTTGCAGTCACTATTTCTATATTAACAATAAGCAATTGTTATTATTCAATTTAAAATATCACCAAAGTTTCATATACACGGAAAAAATTTATCCGTGAAAAAGTCACGAACTTGTAGCTAGGTCTCGGATACGAGATAAAGAAATGAAACATTACATTCTCATTTCTATGAAAAATGTATGGATAAATTTCGAAGTGTTTGACGAACAGTTCGAATTTCCTACGAACAGTTCCCGAAAATTTCAGACTGAAATATAAAAAGGAAAAATTTTATTTGTGCTATTTAATTTATATTATTTTATAAATTCGCAACTCCGAAGATTCGAACCCTCAGAGACTGCTCACTCACCAGTTTGTAAACATAAACCAGGAGTGCGTAAACACGCGCAGCCATCGAGGCCCAACAAAGTATGTATTATAAAACTTCTAGCCACTCATCCGACGAGGTCGAAGCACACATACGAGTGCACACACGCACCGCAAGCGTGTGTGCGGGCCACGTACAGGCGAACCTACGTTCTAGTTCCCAGATTTGTCGGGCAAGCTCGTGAGTGCTCCGAGAATCTTTTCCCAATCACTCGTAATATTTTTGTAATTACTCACGTAAAAAAAAGTGATGAACCGTTTTAGAATTTTCAACTCGAGTTCGTCAATTCTTTCTCAAAGTTCGCAGCTTATTTACGAAAATACATCAATATCCGATAAATTTGTCTCATATCCGAGACCTAGCTACGAGTTCGTGACTTTTTTACGTATAAATTTTTTCCGTGTATGTAAAAAATATTGTAATTTTTGTTCAAAAAAAAATTACTCCAAAAAAATTAATCCAGAAGCTCTCTGGATAAGAGGAAAAAGTCCCCATTTGTATTAAATTATTGTAAGAGTGATGGTCAGTAAGAATTTCTATAAATCATTAACAATTATAATATTTATAAAGCATTTTTGTGGAAAATGTTAGAATTAATG
Organism: Andricus coriarius; assembly: GCA_932066315.1. NCBI lineage: Eukaryota > Metazoa > Arthropoda > Insecta > Hymenoptera > Cynipidae > Andricus > Andricus coriarius. Next base: position 10,629 of record CAKNWT010257720.1, read on the forward strand.
GTTTTTCAATTTCGGATTTTCCTTCATCATCTGAATTGATGCAGATATTCTTTAAATAACATAGGTTCAATTATATTTGTTCAAATAGAACAATTGTTAATGAAGTAAACAAACAAAATAAATTCAAAGCTTTGGCACATTGGTCTGGAAAATAATTTTTTTCACCAAAACTGCTTTAAGTTTTTGTGAGATAGATTTGCAGTCAACATTTTCATAAAATTTTCATGTATTGGGATAAGCTTTCTTGTGTCCTTGAACTTCGACATTTCCACAAAAATGTTTTATAAATATTATGATTGTTAATGTTTTATAGAAATTGTTACTGACGATGGCCCTCACAATACTTTAAAGTATTTCCAGATATGAACAATTTTTTTCGACCAAAATTACAATATTTGGCTATTTGTTAATTTAATTTGTTTATAATAATCAAAACATACAATAATCAAATTATTTGTATTCTGGGAGTACTCTTGCTTTGCTTCAAGATGATTTTCATTATATGCAAACCGTTCTTGAAGAGTAAATAATAATGATGTGCAAAATCTCGATTTTCTCGTACTTTGAGTAAACATATAATGAATAAACAAATGCAAATTCAAAAACCTATGACCAAGGTGCTCCTTGAAATTTATTGCACATTAATTTGAAGAAAAAAAATCGCAAATCGGGGCAAAATTAAAGGCTTTAGACTTTTTTGAACGAAAAATATGCGTTTGGTCCCACTGTGCGGCAGGTCGTAATGCTCAATAGAGCAGCCGGGCATTTCATGTAGAATTTTAGTATTCAATAAAGTAAGAAATGGAAATGGTTAATTTCCATTTCTAAAAATAAAATAAACTTAAATTCAGTTATTTACGACATAGCTTTTGAAAAATCAGCAACTTTACTCGTTTGCTTATTGACGTTGAAATGCAGCACTGCTTCCTTAAGCGCACTTGCTACGGCTAGTGACTAGAAAGACTATAAAATTATAATTTATAAGGAGAAGAAGTCTGAAGAACTAGTTGGTAGTGGATTGGGAGCACTTCAGGCTAGGGATGTGCAACGTGCATAGCTGGTTCAAGGACGTTTAGAGTTTACTACTCCTTCCCGAAGGCACGTTTTTTACAATGAGTGCGGTTGTGCAATCTTTTTCCTTCCTTTGTAATAAGGGATAATTTACTTAATTTCATGATTATTTTCTTCATTGAGTCAGACCTGATTCGATTAAATTCATTAAAATCGATTACGTCGTTAAGAATTAAGTCCCAATCGCCATTTAATATGTTATCTATTGTTTTGAATGAGGATTGAGAGCCATATCGGATATCAGCCCTTTAGCTAAGTTGCAGCTATAATTAATTGTTAACATTGTCTACTTGTTGTGCCATTAATTATCGCTGAATTACAATTGTCTATTTTGTATCTACCATTACTGAAGTATTAATTACTGTTTATATACAATTTGGTTGGATTAATTGTTAGGAGTTTTAAGTCAGGTTGTAGGTATAGAGGTGTATACCCATACACCTGTTTTTGAATTCTTTATATTCTTGAATTTAAACTAAATTCTTTTGAATACTTTTGATTTTATCTTGAATGCAGAACAATTTATTCCGAGCTGGTTAAATAAAGTCAGCTGTATTAAAATTGGTTACTTTAATACCAACTGGCCTTGAGGTCAGTCAAATTTTTTGAATTCATTGAGAATCTTGTGAATTCACTAAAAATCTTGAAATTCTGATGAATTCTTTCAATTCATTTGAATTATTTTGAATCCTCTTCAACTCTTTTGAATTTACCTTAAATTTTTATTAGGGAATCTTTTTTCCTCTCAGATCTCGGGACATATATTTTGATGAAAAAAGGCGAACAAGGAAAATACATTTTGTACGGAATGTTGCAGAAGCACACGTGTACCTATATATGGGCACGAGTCGCATTTTGTGCGATTGCCCTCTGGATAATGTTGAGGTGCTTGCACAAATTTCCGGCGTTTGTCAGGAGCACGAAGTGGCAGTTTAAAAGCCATTTAATTTATATCACTAACAATAAATTATCTTCTCTGGATAAATAATATATAATGACAAAAGCACTCACCTGCTTTTGGAAAATTCAGCTAGAAGAGAAATCACTAAAATGAGAAAAGCCGTGATTCTAATCGTATTAACAATTTTGAATGCCTTAAGTTTGTGCAAGGTTCTTTCAACCAAGAAAATGTCCGCTTGTCAGAGAATATTGCACAACAAGGTTGAGGACAGTTTGGAAGATTTATATCACATACAAAAACAAACCTTTTTTGTTTTAATTTTGTTTGTAAATATGAAAAATTATCATCATACGTACTATGTCCTACAATATTCCAGGAGGGTTGAAAAAACTACTGCGCAGCCGTAGGTGCCATAGAATACTACTGCGCATCGAATTAAGTTATATATATAAATCTTTCAAACTGTCCTCAATCTTACCGTGCAATATTTCCTGACAAGCGGACATTTTCTTGGTTGAATGAACCTTGCATTATGCCTTAACCTTTCAATGCAATATTCCGAACCTTGCATTGCCAGTTATAGGAAATCTTCACCGAATTTTTTGTGCTATATGGACAGGAGAAACATTCACTAATCAATCAGTGAAAACTAAGTCGGCGATCAATAAAATTCACAGGATAATGTAGCACAATTTTTTGTTTGTTTGTTACCTTATATGTGAGAATTTTAAATGTTCCATGCATCCAATAAATTGTTAAATTTGGAACATTTACAATTCCCAAATTGTAACGATTTTCAAAATGGATTATTATTGTAACTTTAATTTTGAATGGTTCAAATGTCAGATTATGCAATTTTATTCTTATAATAAGAATTATTCATTAAATATATATCTGCCATTACAGTATATAATTTTGAAGTTTAAATTTTGAGATAAGTACTTATTAAACTATGAAGAGCTTAAGATTTGAAATTTTCAAACCTGAAAAAATTGTACAATCATATCCAAACCTAAATTTCTGTAAAATTAAAAATTCTAAAATTGTCCTAAATATTTATTTTGATTCTCATAAAACATTTTAATTCATCGAAATTTTTATTTCAAACAAGTAAATAAAATATCTTCTGCCACTTTTCAATGCCAGTTTGGCTTACTGTCTGCGAGTAAGCAAGAAACAAAAGTGAAATGACTATCTACCCATATCCATACGCAAATCAACGAATATCTGTTTTCTATGAGCCACTGTCTAATTTCCAAATCACGTAAAACTGGATGTTTTCAGCAGGTCAGAACTCTCAATATCAGGACAGGAAAAACTATAAAACTTATTGTAAATGCTTGCTCAGATTGCAACTGAAAAGTTTTAGCACGTCAGTGGAAAGTGAACTTTCTACAAGGTTGTTAAATTCTTTGGTTTGAAATGTCGCGGAATGTAAAGTGTGAGAGTTGCTGATGAATTTCTATAAGTTTTTATATGCTCGTACGCGCATATCGTTTGGCTATTATGGAATTTTCTGTGTTTTGAGGCCACCGAATATTGAGAAGGTTAAGAGGAGCACAAAGTGAGCTCTCTAAATAAGTTTAGTGACCAGAAGCTCGCTGGATAAGAGGTAAAAGTCCCCATTTGTATTAAATTGCACTTTTGTACCCAAGTAGTTTTAAATTATAAAAATGAAAGTATATACATAATACGAAAATATTTTTCCTTAAGAGACTTAAATTTTTTATATTTTTCATTATATGTTCATGAACTAATTTCCGTTACAGTAATTAATACGTTTCTGTTCTTCGACACCGGAATGAAACCGGTTTTTCACTGATTTATACAATTTCCCTGTTCACTGAAAATTGCGGGAATCTGTCTTACTATTAAAAATTCTTAATATGTCTGCCAATATCTATGTATATCATATAACTTATAGGTAAATAACATATTTTATTTCCTGATATGATTCATTAAGAACGAGAGAATTCCAGGTGTAATTAAATTCTAAAAAAGATAATGAAAGTACAGGCTGAAATTGTGTTATAAATTATAAAAGAAGCATGCAGGAAGGAATACGAAAGTTAGAAATATTGCAGTATTTGCAACAAGGATATTGTTATAGATACAACGTCAATGCCAAGAAAAGTATATTTAATGCTTGCCTTTTTAGCCTAATGATAAATCGGAAAATACAAGTTACTTCCACTTTTTTTATTAGTCATCATCATCACCATCATCATCATATGAGCCACAAGAAGGTTGATGAATTCCGTTTCGTCAGAACTAATATACTCGCAACAATAGTCCGGCGTGGGTGAACTATCGAAAGTAAAAATACTCAGGGCCATACATCATTGTATCTGCGATGAACCCGCCTATCGCCATAAATTGCTACTAGCATACTAATTTGCTATATTAAGGCGATATTGCCAAACGATTTTCTTTTTGAAAATACTTCTCAATTATTAATGACGAGGCGGACAACAGTAGACAATCATCAATCGAAGATTTCGTCTTTCGTCTGAATATATCGGAAATCAATCAACAGGATTGCTACGCATTACAGAATTTCTATTGAGAAATTCCAGGTCTCTTTCAGATTTTTTCCAGATTCGTTCCAGGCCAAGTTTAAAAAAAATTTCAAACCCTCACAGCTTTATTCCAATAGAGAATTAGAGATTCTCAAGGAAGGAAAAAATATAATTAAAAAAATCTAAGCACATTATATGAATGAAACTAATTAAACTTAATAAAAGTTAATAAATTACAGTATTTTCAAAGATAAGGTAATTGTTTTTGAAAACTTAACACATTCAAAGTACACTGCACAAAATGTGTGGAAAAGGATTTTCGTTAAAATTGTCGCGTTAGGACATTTGATGAGAATCAGAAAAAGCATTATAAACTCGAACATTCAACCAACTTCACCAAAAGGCATTTTCCATACATTTTGTGAGCGTCCTTTCAAGTTTTAATCAATTTCTTGCAAATCCTCATTCAAGATTTGAAATTCTAAATGGCTTTTAAATTTCAAATATTTCTAATTGTAATTTTTTTAAACACGAAAACGTTTAAACTCTAATTCTCGATCTTAATTTGATCTAAAATATTTTTGCGGCCATAATTGATTAAACTTTAAAGCGTGATATTTTTTAATTACCCAGCCTAACTTCTATAAGAAAAGTGAAGTGTTAACACAAGAGGTTAAGAAATTTAAAAAATCTATAGGTTTTCTAAGACCTTTTAAAAATGCCATTCCTTTTCTAAATTCTGCAGCGGATTTTTAAAAATTCCGTATATTTTTCAGATTTTTTTAGCAATCCTGAATTAAAACGGATTTGTAATGCATTTTTATGAGTCCTTAGTTTTTCTTTAATAACAGACGTAAACGTTATGAAAATAGGTATTTATAAGGCCTCGGCTACGTGTACCGAAATTTCGATATGGATAGCCAGATTTTTTCGATACGAGTAGTTCTACTTAGAACGTCTGTCATATTTTTTAAAGCACGATTTTACTAATTTCTTTTAGGATATATTTTTATGAAAACTGTCACGTTCTAATTTCTTCATTGCTTTGTATCTAAACAATGAGAGCTTGTATGCAAAGTGAATCTAGATTGCCTAATTTCTTATAACCAGGTCAAGACTTCAATGACAACAATTTTCTTTCGCAATTGTATTACCGAAAAAAATTGATCTGTGTTTCGGCAAAGAGAATTCCAACTGCTATTATATGAGGAAAATCTTTCCTTTCTTTCATTACCCACTCTTGCAATAAATGAATGAAATCTTAAGCCATTAGTGAATTGTAAAAGTCATGCTTTTATAACTCTTAGTTTTCACTTTTCAATACTGGCCAATAAATACATCGCTAATTAGAGCCATAAAAAGTTATTTTTTTTACTGAAATAGATTCATTACTACTTTCCTTTCTCAACAAGCAATAAATTACTGGATTCACGCGTGTACGCATGTCAAGCTTATTATAGCGATAATCAAAGCCATTGAACTCATTAGATGATTAAAATCAAAAAGCGGAAACAAATTGGTGAATCAATTTTTTTGAAAGAAATTAAAGCAAATAGTAATTAGTAATACAATTAATCAAGTCCTTATCGCGAAATAATAATTGGGGCACGTGGCCATATAAAGATCTTTCGGGGTGGTAGATTTTTAAATTGAAAAATGGAATTTGAAAAATCAGAATTATGATAATTATTACATACCTTCAAGATGCTTTATTTGGATAATAATTCATTGATCGACATATTAAGGAGTATATTTAAAAAAAAGATTGTTTAATGATATTTATATAGAAATGGCTCTTCTATGATGAGAAAATGTTAGGTTCGGACAATACAACGATTTCGCTGCTATCAAAGCAACATTTTTTTGTCCTAATGAGCATTTGGTTTTTTCAAAAAATCATTTGTTGAACCAAGAAAAATGTTTGTTGTTAAAAGAACAAAAATTTTGATTGGGACGACAAAATTTTGTTGCTACTATATGTATGTCCGAACCACACATTTTTCTCAGTTTAATGGAGAAAATTACTAAGGCAAGTAAACCATAGGAATTATGTTGGATGATATCGTCCTTGACACATTTACTAACAGGCATCTCTAACGTCAATAATATTCAGAAATCAATGTCATCCTACGATGTTTTGTCAGGCATAAATTAGTATTGTAAATCATTACTTTACAATTCAATAATAGAATGAAGTAAATTAGAAAAAACAGGAAAACTTTGTTCGACAAGCAAAAAAGTTTTCTTAGTATTTGTGCATTAAGTTTTGTTAGTTGGGCCAAAAAAAATCTTGGCGAACTGCACAAAACTGTTGTGGACGTAAGAAAAGCAAACTTTTGTTGAGATTTTACTTGTTCTAAGTTTACTGTGAAATTGCAATGCTTTCCAACTACACATGAATAAAAATGTTAATGTTTCGAAAACTGCGAAAAAAATGGAGAAGCTGGATCCTTTTTAAACTGGAAATTCGAACTTAAATTAAATTTTAGTTGTCCAAAATATACATATTTCAAAAGTAATAATATGCAAGCTTTTTTAAACCTTATGAATTATATTACGGCTATTTTTGAATGCTTTAAAGTACACTTGAATGCCTTGAATCTGGCTACCTTCCTATTTTTGATAATGTCGCAAATAATGCTAATAATGCTCTTTGGCTTGGAAGATCAAAAGTTTTTATAATGCTTGCAACTGTTTAGATGAATTTACATATTTGTATTGTTTTGTATTTGATTACTGTCAAATTGGGATTACTATAAAAATTTGTGATGCCAAGAAATTGTAATGTCATCTCGCTCTATATTCATTTGAACTTCCGTAAAGAATACTTCCAACTTAAATGTTTGTCTAACCTGGATGATTTAACGTGCTAATGCTACTTTTCAATTGAAAGTAGCCTAGCTAAAAACATAAAAAGAAATTTATTTACGACCAAAAGTAACAAAATAAGACATTAAAGGCTTAAAGATAAAAATTCCAAAACTCACGTTGACCATCCGTATTTCTCTTTAAATCCAGCACTGGAATTAGCACTCTGAATTTCAGGACACTCTTCCTCACTTCCTCTTATTTAAAATGAATATTTTCATTCAATTTCCTCAAAACACTTGTTGCCATTTAGTGTCTCTGAAGAATATTTGGAAACTGGATGTATATAGTTGTAGTTAAATAGTAACCGGTCCAACTACTTGTTGGATTCTCAAAATGACAAAACAAGAACTTAAGGAAGTTAGATCATCGGAAATAAATCTGGATTAATTATCAATTAAAAACACAGACACATTGTAAACGCGACGTCACGTAACCGCGGCGGTGCTCCGAGCTTTTCTCTTACCAACAGTCCTCGACTGTCGACTGTCTTGCACTAGCACTCTAGCAGGCAAGTTCTGCTGGTGCCTTCGGATCCGGTCCCGATCACCACCATCCTCTGGCCTTCCTCCTCTTTCTCCAGCACTTACCGACACGACGACGACGTCGTTCCCTTCTCTCACCTCTCCAGGCTCTCCAGGTACAACTCTCTCCAAACGTCTCTCTCTCTCTCTCTCTCTCTCTCTCTCTCTCTCCCACCCTCTCTCTCTTTCTCTCTTTCTCTTGGCATTTCTTCAAGTAACGTATCTCGGCAGCGTCCTGTCGAATTAAATGTCCTATAATAAAATTACAGCCTCATTTACTGCATTTCGAGTTGTCTGATCAGATTGAATTATGGATATCTTGTCTATCCAGATGCTGATTGTAGTGACTACAGGCTACCCAAACTCCAACTCGGCATAAATGGAGAATAGGGAAATGTCCATTTGGCATCCACGATGAATTGTGCACGAAGCAATAATACAGTAGAGAGAATATTTAGAATAATGAGAAAGAGGGGGCAGAATAATTGAAAGTTTAAAAAATGTTGAATTACGAAAGAATGTTGAAAGTTCAACATATTGGACATTGTTTCTCAACAGTTCCAAGCCAAAAGTCGATTGAGATCGATCTGGCTTTACTGTTCATAATCCACTGCACTGGCTACTGCACTCTGCAGACTTCAGAACGACTTCGGGTTAGATTTTTAAATTTTATTCGGTGGAATTCATTATTACAGGGTGTCCACTTTTGTTACCGAAAAATTCCCGGGTTTTCCCGGTTCACAAAAACTTTCCCGGACATTAAAATTAAAAAATTTAAACTCGTAAAACATAAGGTTTTTTTAATTTGAAGTAATCAAAACTAAACTGGAAATTAAAGTAGCCAAAATTGAACTCTTCTGAATTTTCAATTTATTTAGGTTATTTAATTTATTATGAATTTTCAACAAAGCGGTTTAATTCGAAACTAGGGTCCACGAAACTGAGAACATTATTAGTTTCGCACGGAACCGCTGGGCAGTGCATTTGGTGCGATTTCTTCTCGCAAGAGAAATGAATCATCAAGAATATAAAGTCAGAACTTGACTTACGACCACAAATTAAGCTTACCATTGCTTCAACTCGCTGTTTTTGAAGTCTAAAATATTACTTATTATTTTGGATGTTTTTGAAATTTCTCGATAGCTTTGCCATCAAGGAATAATACATAATTTAATTATGTATTGTTTCTCACAATTTAAACAAAAATATGGAAGAAAAAAAAATTATTTGTGACTTTTCAACTTTATTTTATGAAAATTTATAGAACTATAAATTTTTCACTGGCTGTTTTAATTGATACGAGTTTTTTTTAAATACTACATTCTAAGAGTAGGACTAAAGAGTAGGACTTACTCTTGATTTTATGATTTTTCCAAATTTTTAGGAACAATTTTCTAGATTTGGCAACGAGCTGAATTTAAGATTTCGAAATGTTCATTAGGCTAAAAAAAATGTTTAACTTTGAAACTAAATACTTTTTGACTCGTTTATTAAAATAATTTCAACGTAAGCTGATTCGACGTGAATTTATTTAATCTTTAAAATGATTGCATTCAGTCTTTTGTTGATTATTTATTTATTATTTCATAGTTATATATCACTTGCTAGCCGGGTAAAAAAATTGCGATACAGGATTGATATAGGAAAACATCTGAAAAATCGTATGAGAGTGATTTCTCACATAGTATAATAAAAATATGGCAAATGAGACGATCCCATACTTCATGTATATTTGAATAAAGTATAGTGGATGTATAGCTCAAATATAGCTAAAGTATAACAATGTATGGTTGGAGTTTAGAGACAGTATTTCTAAAGTATATCTGAGAAGTATAACTGATGTTCAATCAAAGTATGGCTGAAGCATATCTCTTAAGTATAGGTCAAGTATGTAGATTTTGTCTAAAGTATAGGAAAAGTATGGCTAAGTCAGGGCCGCCTTGACCAATAGGCTAATGTAGGCTGTAGCCTAGGGGCGCCATGTATACTAAAAAAAATGGTTAGTTGTGACAAGAAGCTCTTTATTAGTAGAGATGGTATTAGCTGCGACACCTATTTCGATGGTAAAAGTAACTAACCAGGTTAATGCGGCATCAAGTCGCCGATAGTAATCCTACTTAGGTTATATTAGTAACGATATTAATTCTATTCACGACAAATAAAGTAATCACATTCAGCACCAATTTATTTTCTAAGAAATAAAAGTAGTAAAAGTTACCAAGTTTCCCTCCTTTGCGACATTGGCAGAACTGAAACCTGAGCAGTGCTGCCAACATTCGCACCGAAATATCGCGTCATGTTCTCGATCGTCGACATTTTCATCTTAATCTTTTTGTGAATTGTGCAGTAGTGAAAACTATTGCATCGATCTAAATTTCTTAATAGACTTACTACTACTGCAAGTCTGTACTTTTAAATATTGAAATTATAGTAGTTTTTGACCAACATCCCAATGGGCATGTGGGTCTATTTTGACATGACGTCTTATCAGGACCTGGCCTGTACAGGAAGTTCTCAGGACTTCCTGTGCCCACTGATGAGATATTATAGTGAAATCTACTATAATTTCAATATTAACAAGAACTAACTTTCCAGTAGTCTATGAACCAGTAATTTTAATACTAAAACTTTCTAGTTTTAATAGTAATGACTACTAATTATAATAATGAAACTTACTAATTTTAATAGTAAGGAATACTATTTTAAATAGTAATCTTACTAATTGTAATAGTGAGAATTACTACTTTGATTAGTGAGATTAACTAGTTTATTTGTAAGACTAACGAATTAAATAGTAAGACTTACTAATTGAAGCAGTAAGTACAACTACCTGAAAATAGTATGTACCATCGAAAGTGGTCGTGACAACAAGTAAAAAAGTAAGGACAATTACTAGCAATCTTGCGAATAAAAGTAGTAGCCCCAACCATTAAAATAGCATCGGTATATATTACAAACTAAAGTAGTTGGCCCTACTATTTTATTAGTTGTACCACTCACTATTACAATTAGTAAGTTTTACTATTTGAAATAGTAGCCCTTACTATTAAAATTAGTGAGTTTCTCTATCTAAATTAGTAGTACTCACTAATAAAATTAGAAAATTGTACAATTAAAATTAATGGCTCGTAGGTTATTGCGAAGTTAGTACCTCTCAATATTGAAATTATAGTAGATATCACTACAATTTCTAATTAGTGAACACAAGAGCGTCCTTAAGACTTTCTATAGAGACCAGGTCCTGATAAGACGTCATGTCAAAATACACCCACATGTCCATTGGGATGGTAATGAAAAACTACTATAATTTCAATATTTAAAAGTACAGACTTGTAGTAGTAGTAAGTCTATTCAAAAATTTAGATCGATGCGACAGTCTTCCCTACTGCACAATACACAAAAAGGTTAGGATGAACACTGAGAAAAATGAATAGTTGGGGCTACTGCCTTTTTATTAGTAAAGCATTTGTTGGTTCTTACAACTATTCAGTTAGTAACACCGACTGAGCAAGTAGTCGGTTTAGGAAGCCGTTTGTAGTAATCGTGACTAGTTTACGTTAGTAACGTATTAGTAGTCAGATTTACTAATAAAATAGTGATCTGCACTACTAATTGATTTCTCTAACAAATTAAAGTAGTAGGCGTAACTTTTTTATTTGCCACCTTGGTTGGTACGATTGAGAATGCGACAATGGTACCAACATAGGGAGAACGTTTAGACATGGCCGCCATAACTCGCTGCTCACTTGATGTCTTTAGGATTCGGAGATCATATCGAAGTATTCGAATGTATGTGTAACAAATTGTAAAATCAAACGAGTTTTAAGTTTCACTGGAAATCCTAACCTACGAAGTGCATCTGAAATTAGAAATATCCCAGTGGGCATAGGGACATATTTGTTTCATAACGTCTTCGCAGCTGAACTGACGCTGAACTGACATTTAACTGACATCAGTGTCCCTAAGATGTCCCGAAAAAAGATACCCACGTGCCCACTGGGATCTTTTTAATTCAGATTTCGATATAGTGACAGATATTTTAATTAGTCCCTATATAACAAAAAGAAAATAGTTATAGCTACAAATTTATTAGTAGACATGACTAACTATATTAGTAAGTTCAACTACCTCCAGATAGTCGCTTTGACAAACTAAAATAGTAAGTCTACCAAATTAGATAGTAACGGCAACTACTTGTTCCCCAACTAACAAAAATAGTTCCCACAACTAACTAAATAGCAGTACCATTAGTTACTAACTAAAATAGTTGTCCCAACAATTTTATTAGTTGTCCCAGCTAATCTTTTTTCAGTGAAAATGGCGACGATCGAGAACATGACGAGATATTTTGGTGCGAATGTTGGCAACACTGCTCAGGTTTCAGTTCTGTCAATTTCGCCAAGGAGGAAAACTTGTAACGTTTACTACTTTTATTTCTTGGAAAATAAATTGGTGATAAATGTGACTACTTTATTTGTTGTGACTAGAATTACTATCGTTCCTAATATAACCTACGTAGGATTACTAACGGCGACTTGTTGCCGCACTAAACTGGTTAGTTACCTTTACCATCGAAGTGGTTATCGCAGCTAATACCATCTCTACTAATAAAGAGCTTCTTGTCACAACTAACCATTTTTTTCAGTGCGGACCTCCCGCCCCCCTAATAACCATTTTTAACGATTGTAGCGGCATTTTAAAACTGGGAAAGACGCCTGTCAAGTGGATTTTCGAGTATTTTTGAGTCAAACTAACTGGTTCTCAAAACAGCCAGACGATAGAAAAGAATACCCTTCCCCCAAAAAATTGACAATTTTGAACGGGGTGCCATCCTGCAACCGGCCGAAACGTCTGGCAAGTGGTTTTTCGAGTATTTTTTAGTCCAAATAACTGATTCTCAAACAGTGAGATTGTGAAAAATCATGCTGCCACTTTCAAAAAAATTGACATTTTTGGTCAGCTGTATAGCGCCAACTTGCATCCAGGAAAAACGTTTGGCAATAGTATTTTCGAGTGTTTTTCAGTGAAAATCATGCATTTTATGGTGGAAATCATGCACCTAACCTAGGGCCGCCGAGGGGGGGGGGGGGGTGCAAGCGGGTATAAAAACACGAGGCCCTACAGAGGGCCCGTGGACCTGAAATATGAAATTTTGTATTTTCGAACTCCAGCAATTTAGATGATTCAATTAGAGTTAATAAGTTTTTTTTCATGTTTAGTTCTAAATTATTTCAAGATCCACCACAAATTAATTGCATTAATTTGATTGAGACCTTTCCGTTTTCCTACATCTAGTCAGAATATAGTCTCTTTTTCTCGAAAATGTTTGAAGTTTCTACTTCCTATGCAATAAGTAAGTATCGTATTGTAAACAGACAAGAATATCAAACGACACCGAGAATCGTTATTATGGACTTTTATAAATTTATAAAAGCAAGCGATAGCAGATATGTTCTGAATTCTTTAGTCAGTTTGGTCGTATGAGCTCAGCGATTCAGCATTTAGTTTTCGTTATGCATTCGTCATAAGAGGTCAGTTTCAAAGTTGTATAGTGAATAAAATCTGTTTTTTCTTGTGTGTTTGTGCGTAAAATACACAGTGTTTTGTTAGAAATTAGCTGCAAACCTAAATAGCCATCTCGTACGAAAAAAGGTATTTTCTCCGTATTAAGTAGGTACTACGACGCGTTCCGGAAACATGTTTGAAAAAAGTTCTGAACATCGTGTTTGCGTAGACTGAACCGCCCCATTGCATCTTAGAGCAAAATGTTTAACATGCAAAATTACACTAGAGAAAATGCTGAGAAAGTTAAAAAAAAAACCTTCTATCTTTAGTAGGTGCCGAGTTATGACTATTCAAAGAACCCGGATTAAAAACGAAAAAGAGGCGAAAAAAACCTATTCACCGATTCGGTGTTGTTTGGAGTTACAACAAAAATGAAACATTGGAGAATGAGAATGCAGCTATGTCCATGTTACAGTTTCACACTTGAAGCATTCTCATTTTGAGAAAAAAATATCTCATTTGGAGACCATAACAAATGAGCTTCAACAAAAATGAGCCCACTGTTTTTCTGTGCATCTGTACTTTGGAACCTGTTAATTTTACGAAAAAGAGTAGACTCAATTTCGAGTAATTCTAAAAAAAGCAATAACCTAAACCAAAGTTGACCACTTTTGACCTATGTTTCAGGGCAAATTACTCGTGTTCAGTTTTTTTCAAAAATCTTCATTTATGGGCAAAACTTACGTAAATGTTAAAAAGCTTTTTTCCTAAAAAGCAATCAATTGTTCAACCATTGTTTAAATAATACTCTTTACACTAACAGTTGCATGCATATTTGATGCATTTTTTTTTGTTGAAAATTACTTCCCGAATATCTGCTGTCGAAAGTGAATAAAGAAAAAAATATAAATTAACTGGTTTTACATTGTTTATTTATTAACCCTTAGCCGACACACTTCTGGCGCCAATCATAGCCGACACACTGGGACGTTTTTGACCCCAGCCACATAATCGTCTATTCTAAGTGAACTAAGTGGTTTTTCATCGTAAAAAAATTCACAGTTGTATATTAACTACCCCTTTTTAAGACAATATAAGTGCGATGCAAAAAATTTTCAATTTAATTTGTTAACAAAAATATTATTTGCACCTAACTCCGAAGAATGACCAGTTGAACAGTATAAGGCCCGGTCACGAACGACCCCAGTGTGTCGGCTAAGAATTAAGAACAAAAAATATTATTGAAGGGATTAGTTTTATAACGTTGCATTATTTTATGTTAAAAATGCCAAAAATTGATAAAACAATCATCGCAGATAAAACAATTTTCGTTAATTATTGATAATAAAAGAATATGTAAACAAATTAATAACGTAATTATGCATTTTGTAAAAAAACTTTATTAATAATTGACTAATTGATTGAATGATTGACTGATAAATTACTTAGTGTCAGGAGATAGATTACATCGTAGAAACTTAAAAATTGTTTTGTAAAATAAACTGTTTTCCACACCACTCACGGTGTGCCTGAACCAATTTTAAATGCAAGGTCATAGCTCATTCAATTTTTTTGTTGGGTTCGATTAAGGGGCTTAGAAATAGTGTGCACAAAAATTTTGAGTCAAATCCCCGGAGCCGTTTTTGAGAAAAGTGTTTTTTATGGCTTAAAAATAAAAAACTTTTAAAAAATGTGATGCATTTTCACTTTTTTCACTTTATTTAACAAAATATGGGAAATAAATATAATATCAGTCCATATCAATACTGAAACATACAATAATTGATTTTTACACTCGTCGGGTATTGTATTCTTCTACAGCTTTTAGTAAGTTACTTGGGTAATGAGGGTGTGTGCTCAAAACTTT